>LPNX010862101.1:25918-37429 GCA_001517045.1 Pseudotsuga menziesii
CTCTATATATTAAGGCAATTGTAGATTCTTAGTGTGAAAATCGTAGACGAGGAAAGTAGGAAGGATCTCTATATTAAGATGGATTCCAAGAAATGACAGAAACACCAAGTCCAATAATAAATGAGCAAGAAAAATAATAAGACCAAAAAATGGATCCTCATAGTCATTGTAAACATTGTGATGTGGATGGACACATGGATGAGCAGTGTTATTTAAACTTCATCTAGAACTGCATTTGAAGTGGCATATGTCCAAGACAAAGACAAACAAAACTACTAAGACAAAGGAAGAAGTGGTAGATAGCACATATAATATGGATGAATTCATAGCTTGTGCCACATTGCAACAACCTAATGTGAATGGACATAAACATGCACTATTTTGAATCAAATCTCAAGTGAAGAACCATAAGGTAAATGCTCTCTTAGATAGTGGCTCTCAATGTAATCTAGTTTCTGAAAAATTAATGACAAACTTGGGTTGGAAACTTATGATCTAGCATATCCAAGTTCGCTAGCATGGTTATAAGGGAAATCTGTTATGAGAGTCACTCTTAGATGCAAAATCAAGTTTTCCATTAATGGTAGCTATGTTGATGAGGTGGAATATGAATTTGTTCCATTTTATGCATGTTAAGTGATGTTTGACATCCCATACATGTGGGATAAGGATTCTATAACCTTTTGTAGGAGAGAGAGAAAATATCACTTGGTCTATGGTGATAAGGGATACCGCGTCAAATGACATATAAGGAGAGAGAATATCTCCTCTATTTGAAAAGCATGGGTAGACACGCAAAAATAAAGCAACCTTCTGCAAACATGGAGTGGTGGATAAGAAGAAGCAATAGGAGGCCATGTGCTTCCATCTCCTACATGGTCCATATTTTGGGACCAAAATCCTGCTAGTGGGGAGGTGTGATTTGAATTAGATCCTTACTATAAAAAAAACTCTCTTGTAATAATTTGTTAAAACATTAATGGTTTGACAAAGTGAGAAAAATCTAAAAACAATCACTTAGAAGTAGAAACCAACTATTGTGATGGTCGGCACAATAAAAAATGAAGGTTGTGGGAGATAAAGACACAATAAAAAATGAAGGTTGTGGGAGAGAAAGGCATTCAGTTGATGGGGGAAACAGAGGACAGAGAATGGTTAAGACAAAGAAAAATACTTGAAGAGAAGTAAGTGCTTGATGGACAAATGGTTCAAGGGAACCCATCCACAAAGAAGAAAGTTTTCTTTGAGTCATGGTAGTTTGCAAATGTTGTATGTGGGTAAGAATACGCACGTTCTTCAGTTACACTCATTATGTTAAAGAAATGTAACTGTGGAAGATATTATATTTTGTATTATTATTGTTATTACCCCTTTCGTAGATGTTTCTCCTCCGATTAGGGATGTCATTGATGTAATTGGTCATGTAAAGTATTGAGTTAAAACCTACATTGTAAGTCTAGTCAGTAGTACCCACAAAAGTATTATTAAAATGTATTTTTGAGTTTTCCAAGGCAAGTTTTCCCTGGAAGCAAGGATAAATCTGACCAGTTGGGTTATTAGGCCTCTCTACTTACTAGTATAAATAGGAGAGGCACTTCCCTCATTTAGACAAGGAGAACACTCAAGCAGTTGTGCTAGAGAGAGAAGAGACATTCCATTTGGAGGAGAGGAAGCAATCTAGTCTTATTCTTAGGTCTTACAATGTACTTGGTTGAAGTCTATATAGAGGAATCTTTGTTAGGTTTTCTTCCCCATGAGGGTTTCTTGGGATAAATATTTGTGTTCTCCTTTGTTCTGTTTCAGAGATCCTTTTATTTTGGTTTAGCAACTTTTAAAATATTAACACGGTATCAGAGTTAACCTGAAAGAAGACATTGTGCAGCAGTTCATCCGAAAATCCAACAAGCTAGGTTTTATTATTCTAGATACCTCCCTCTACAGATCAGTCGGAAAAGAAGGTCCATTCAACTTTCCCTAGGAGGGCACATCTTTCTGTTGAAGTAGTTTTTCATTCTGAAAATTTTCACTTTTTGACCTACCACTGCTGCGGGGAGAAACAAGGACATTATATTTTTCTAGTTTCCATCCTTAGATTCCATAAAAGAACAACACAATCTAGCACTCCTTGGGGAGACACATGTTTTCCTCCTCTCAGAATCTACAAGTGATCACAGTTGGAAAACTAGGGTTTCCTAGCCAAACCCGAGGCCATCCTAGATCTGGTTCCATAAAAGGTCCTCAAATTGGTAAGTACTATCTCTTATCTTTCATTTGAGGTTCTCATTTATGAAAAGTGAACAATAGTACCAAACTTGATGAAAATATCGAGGGAGAAGAGAACTGCACAACATGGAAGTACATAATTAGGATCATCCTTGAAGAACATGACCTAGATGGCCTTATCAAAGAAGAGGTCAAGGAACCATAGGGAGAAGAGGTAAAGGAAAATCACAAAAAGGATCATAGATAATTCCATCAAGGATCAATTTATATCCTAGGTATCTTCAAAGAACACTCCAAAATAAATGTTCGATGCACTAACTAATATGTTTGAAGGTAAGAACATAAATAGAAGAATGACCTTGATAAACCAACTCAAGGGTGTGAAGATACAGAATATAGAGACAATACAATGGTATAGCTCAAGAGTATCTCATATCAAAGAACAATTAGAATCCATTGGTGATATGGTTGATGAAGAAGAAGTGGTGATGACCACCCTAAATGGTCTCCCTAGAGGATTCCTTCATTAGAGGAATATGTGCTAGAATAAAGTTAACCAAGTTTAGCAAGATATGGAAAGAATGTACAAGAAGAAGGAATGATAATAAACAGAGAAGAGAGGCTAAATGATAATAAATATCAAGCTTTAGCTACACACACCAAGAATGGAAGAATCAAAAGGAAGAGTCAAGGTTCATCTCCCAGAAGATCACTTGACTTCAAGAAGAACAAGAAACCTAGAAGGAATTATTCATCTTTTGAATGTTACTCATGTCATAATATGGGATGCATTGCTAGACATTATCCTCTTAATAAATATTAGTTCAATAAGAAGAACCAGAATTATCATTCCCATGCAGCTGAAGAAAATGAATAAAAAAAGGAAAGAACCAAATAAAATGAAGAATCTAGTAAAGAGTATGTCCTAATTTCAGCTCTCACGTGTTCAATCACTCATGGAAGTGACACATGGCTCATAGAAAGTGGTGCTTCCAAATATATGACATGACATACAGATTCACTCTCTTGTCTTACCCAAAAAGACTATTCACATAAGGTACATCTTGGATACTATTATCAGTACCCAATTAAAGGAATGGGAGAATATTCTTACAAATTAAGAAATGGAAAGTTCATCAAGATGAAATAAGTGTTATATAATCTAGGTTTAAAGAAGAATCTTCTTTCCATTTCATCTCTAGATAAGAAAGAGTTTAGAGTTTCCTTTGTATATGGTGAAGTCCTTATGTGGATGAAAGGGAAAACAATAGATGATGCTACTATAATTGGTGTCGAAGAAGGATGGCTTTACAAATTGAAAGGACACACAGATTCAAACCTTACACCCATCACCACCAGTCCATGTAAACTGTGGCATAGAAGAATGGCTCATGTAAACTACAAAGAATTACTAATTGTGAGAAAGGTTTTCATGGGTCTAACAGATCTCCAAATCGATCATGAAGGAGTATGTAAAGGATTTTGTCAAGGAAATAACACCAAGAATCCATTCCCAAGAAGTAATAACAAAGCAAAGGGATCTTGGGCATTGTACACTCAGATGTGTGCATACCCATGTCAACCACTTCCTTAAACGGGTATGTTAATTATGTCTCCTTTATGAATGATTACTCTCGTAAGACGTAGATATACTTCTTGAAAGGAAAAGACGAAGTATTTGAAAAATTCAAGGAATTTAAGGTTCTTGTGGAGAATCTATCTGAAAAGAAGATCAAGATCTTAAGATCAGATAATGTAGGAGAATTCACTTCAAATGAATTCAAGGACTTCTGTAAGGAAGTTGGGATTCAGAGGGATCTTACCACAACCTATAATCCATAGCAAAATGGATTACCAGAAAGAAAGAATAGACCCATCATGGAAGAAGTCAAAGCAATGATCCATGATCAAGATCTTCCTATGCACTTATGGGAAGAAGCAGAAAGAACCACAGTATATGTCCATAATAGAATATCTCACAGTTCCCTTGGAAACAAACCACAAAAGAAATGTTCACTGCTGAAAATCTCGAAGTAATCCACCTAAAGATATTTGATTGTCTCGTATACTTACATGTTCCAAAGGAGAAAAGATCAAAGTTGGAAGCTTTAGGAAAGAAGGGAATATTTGTTGGATACATTGAACAATCAAAAGATTATAGAATCTATATTCCAATATTCCTCTAGATCAAGATCAATAGAGTTGTTACATTTGATGAAGATGCAACCTTCACCAAATCCAAGAAGATATTTGCAGATGAATACCATGAAGAAGAGGAGGAGGCTCCTAGAACCACAGAAGGTACCACACCACCAGTTAGATATATTGAAGAATATCCTATACAAGAAGATCATGACCTATCATAACCTCAATGACTCATGGAAACAACCCAGAATATGATCTCAACAAAAAGAAGACTGACTTGGGCTCATGATGTAATCAAAGAAGTAGAAATATATGGTGCACTAGAAGGAATCAAAAGACAAAGAATCTATTTGAATTATGTGGCATTAATGAGCAATCTTGTTGATGAAGAACCCACATGTTTTGAATAAGCTTCAAAGAAGAAGGAATGGATGCAAGCCATGATCGAACAATACCAGTCAATAATAATAAAATGATGTTTGGGATGTGGTGCTAAGACCAAAGGACAAATTTGTAGTTTCTTCAAAATGGATTTTCAAGACAAATCATTCAACATATGGTTGTATTGAAAAGTTCAAAACAAGATTTGTCACACAAGGATTTTCACAAAAGGAAGGAATTGATTATGAAGAAACTTTTGCACCAGTAGCAAGATACACTTCTATTAGAATTGTCCTTGCCTTGGTAGCCAAGATGGAATGGAAGCTACATCAAAGGGATGTAAAACAAACCTTCCTAAATGGAGTCATAGAATAAAAAGTATATATTGAACATCCAAGAGGATTTGAAACCCATCATAAGGAAACACATGTATGCAAATTAAAGAAATATCTATATGGATTAAAACAAGCACCCATAGCATGGTATGGAAGAATTGATGGATTCCCGATGAACTTGGGATTTACCAAAAGTAAAGTTGATTCCAACCTTTACTATAATGTTGAGAATTATGAGATCATGGTATTACTATGTATGTGGATGATCTATTTTTGATAGGGAAAGAGAAGCTCATCAAAGAATGTAAGAAAAACTTGCAAAAAAATTTGAGATGAAAGAACTTGGAATGATGCACTATTTACTAGGTCTTGAAGTATGGCAGTTTCATGATGATACTTTCCTAAACCAAGGAAAGTACAAAATAGAGATTCTGAAGATATTTGGGATGTTAGATTGCAAGAAAATTAACACTTCGATGGTGACAAACCCGAAGATAGTGAATGTTGATTCTTCAGAAAGAGTAGATGTCACATTGTATAGACATATTATTGGCTTACTGATGTATTTGAAAAATACAAGACCAGATATATGTTTTTTTGTGAACACCTTGAGTCAATATATGGTGGAGCCTTGACATGTTCATCTAGTTGCAGTAAAACATGTGATGAGGTACCACAAAGGTACATTGGACTGTGTCCTCATATATACAGCCGACACTGAGTTCAAATTGTTCAACTATACTGATTCAAATTGTGTAGGAATTGTTGAACATAGCAAGAGAAATTCAGGATGTTGTTTCTGTTTGGGATCAAGTGTGATATCATGGCTTAGGAGAAAGAAAAAAAGTGTTTCCCTTAGTACAGCCAAGGCTAAGTACATTGCAGCATGTTCAACATTTAGTGAAGCAGTATGGCTTCGCAAACTATTGGAAAGATTGTTTGATATCGAGATGGATGCAACTGATATTTATTGTGACAACCAGAGTTGCATCAAGTTTACAGAGAACTCGATGTTTCATGATAAGTCAAATAATATAAAGATAAAGTATCATTACATCGGAGATATGGTGTAGAGAGGAGCTGTGAAGCTCTAGTATGTTCCTACAAAGGAACAAGTTGCTGATGTGTTGACTAAGATTCTGTCTCATGTAAATTTTGAACACTTTCGATACAAGCTTGGTGTAGTCCAAAAGGACGTCCCTAGAAAGAGGGAGTGATGATGAGATTATTATTGAGGATGAGATGGAAATGAAGTGCCAGTTCAAAAAATGACAGTGTTCCTGTAGATGTTGATGAGATCCAACATTCACTTGTGGACGATAGTATCCTCCTTGACGATGGTCTTGCAAACAAGAACACTCTCTTATATAAAGTGGTCCTAGCTCTTATCAGCTGAGGATGGTCCTACATATGATAGTAATCTCTTTTGGAGAGTGATCCTGCATTCACTTGTAGGATGGTCCTATGGACAAGAACACTCTCTTGTTGAGAGTGGTCCTAGAACTTAGAAGCTAAGGATGGTCCTATAGACAGTATTACTTTCATATGTTGAGTGGTACTGCATTTAGTTATAGACGAGATCTGGATTCAGTTGCAAAAAATAGTATCCTCTCTGAGGATGGTCCTATGGAAAATAACACTCTATTGTTGAGAGTTCTCCTAGCACTTACCACATCAAGATAGTCCTACGGATGATAGTACTATCATATGTTGAGTGGTCCTGCATTCAATTGTGGATGAGATATGTATTCAATTATAGACAACAATATCCTCTTTGAGGATGGTCCTGCAGATAAGAACACTCTCTTGATGAGAGCGTTCCTAGCACTTACTAGATGAGGAAGGTCCTACAAATGATAGTAATATATTATGGAGAGTGGTCATGCATTTACTTGCGGAGAATTTTGTGCATTCAGTACCAGAGATGATGAAGGCTCGATATGACACCAGATATGATGCTCGAGATGATGTTGATGCTCGAAGAGATGATTCTCGAGATGATGATGAAGCTCGAGATGATGCTGCTTGATATGATGATGCTCAAGATGATGCTTAAGATGATGATGCTCAAGGTGATGCCAGAGATGATGATGATCGAGATTATGTTAGAGATGATGATGCTGAAGATGATGCCAAATATGATTATGATTGAGATGAGATGATTCTAGAGATGATGATGCTCAAGATGATGTCAAGGATGATGATGCTTGAGATGATTCCAGAGATGATGATGCTCAAGATGATGCCAGATATCATGATGCTCGATATGATGCCACAGATGATGCTTGAGATGATACCAAAGATGATGTCTAAGATGATGTTGATGCTTGAGATAATACCAAATGATAGATATGTCCATGATAATGATTTTCCATGGATGATGATGATGTTGATGTAATTGTGAAAACTTCCTATGACATATACAATCACTAGTCAGTTGTACAGACATGTTGTTGTATTATAGAATACCTTCCTTGTTAAGAAGGAGTTTTAAAGAAATGCAACTGCAGAAGATATTCTATTTTGTATTATTATTGTTATCACTCCTTCTGGAGATGTTGTTCCTCCGATTAGGGATGTCATTGATGTAACTGGTCATGTAAAGTATTGAGGTAAAACCTTCATTGTAATTCG
Source organism: Pseudotsuga menziesii (assembly GCA_001517045.1). Taxonomy (NCBI): domain Eukaryota; kingdom Viridiplantae; phylum Streptophyta; class Pinopsida; order Pinales; family Pinaceae; genus Pseudotsuga; species Pseudotsuga menziesii. The sequence continues at coordinate 33,637 of LPNX010862101.1, forward strand.
GGTCAATAGTATCCACAAAATTATTATTAAAATGTGTTTTGTAGTCGTCCAAGGCAAGTCGACCTTGGTAGCAAGGAGAAGTTGGACCAGTTGGGTTATTATGCCTCTCAGCTAATTAGTATAAATAGGAGAGGCGATTACCTCATTTGGACAAGAAGAAGACTCAAGTAGTTGCGCTAGAGAGAGAGGAGACAGTCCATCTGGAGACCAAGCAATCTAGTTGTATTCTTGGGTCTTACACTATACTTGATTTAAGTCTATATAGAGGATTTTTTACTGGGTTTTCTTCCCCACGAGGGTGTCCAGGGATAAACCTTTGTGTTCTCTTATTTTCGGTTGTGCTTGTTATTCTTTTAGAGATCCTTTTGTTTTGGTATAACAACTTTTAAAATCTTAACACATTATTGTAATATGAGCAATTAAAAATCCCCATGAATGTTGGTTTTCCCATTTGGGTTCAAGGGTAAAAAAATAAATATTTTGCATCTAAATTCTTTGTGGTTTTTTAATTATTGTTATGGTTATTCAATTGCTCGTCTTCCTAAGCACATGCTAAAAATTTTCTCCATTTAGACAGATAAACCAAAGATGAAATTTAATTATTTTATAGCAAAGATTTATGTTAATAAGACTGTCAAGCTATGAGTCTCCAATTTAGAGATCATTATTTTTCAAATTTAATTATCAAATTTAAATGCCAAGATTCAACCTTGTGCCAAATTTTTGCATTCATGTGATAGATAGAGATAAGAATTAACACCTTGATACTTAATTATGTTGCTAGTGTCTGCAAATGCATACACTTGTATACTTTAGTGCATTTGACTGCTAGTTTTATAAGCATGACATGGTATTAAAGGTATGTTGTAGTCCCAATGATGAGAGATGAGATCCCCCATTAGATATAATTTTTCTTTCCTATTTTAATTAATTTAATTGATTCCTACTTAATAAAACTGCAAATTCTAAATCTAAGCATCCTTCCTTGATTAAAAAAAAAAAAGCAGTCGAAAGTTGGAAGAATCACACCATACAAATAAAAAACCAAACCTCCAACTTCAACTGCGAAAGAATCAAAGGATGAAGGAATTCACACAAATATCATATCATGTTTGTTTTTACCTTGCAGTAATCGAGAGAAGAAGATGGCTAAGAGAACCAGATCTAAAGCATTTGTTGAATATTGAAAGACTGACCCTAACTTTATATTCTTTTATGATACCTATGTAAGAGTATATGATACTTTGTGTATCGATTGGGCTAGGATATATTCCATCTTTTATGGTGACGATTTCTCTAAATTAAAAGAAGACACCAAGATCTATGAAAACATCAGCAAATCAAAGACACCAAGATCTATGAAAACATCAGCAAATCAAAGTTTCATATGCTCATCCCTCGCCTAGAGGTACTCCTAATACATAATTAATGAAATCTGTAATAGTTTTTTTTTTATCCCCACCAACACCTTCATAGATTCCATCCAAACAGTGTTCACTAGCATCCAGCTAAAAACAGTCATCAAGATATATGGTTTGAATTATGCAGAGTAATTACTCACACAATATCTTATACAAGTTTTCAGAAACAGTATTGAGACGTAAGTATTGTTGAAAAGATGGATAATTGACCCTAATACATTCATCACTAGACCAAATTGATAGTATCCTATTGCCTTGTTAAGAGAACCCTACAAGTTATTGGAGACAATGTTATGTAGATTCTACAAAGCTGAAAATTGTCAATTTTTCAAACTGGAATGGTCACCATTATCTTACTACATTGTGACTATGGATCTTATCGTGCCTTATCATGTGGTCATTGAAATGGATCATTATTAAAATATTTACAAACATTTTTTTTATTTTAATCATGATCATGCCTAATCATGTGTTCATTGAAGTATTTATAAATAAAATTTGTTGGTGCTCATTACTTCTCATGATAATTGCGCCGAGAGGTGCTCTACAGTTCAATATGGAGGAGATCTTGTAACATTATGTAACGTTACGTAGATGTCGGCTATAAAAAACAAAACTTTTAATTATCTTCCAAAATAAATGTCATCCACAAAAACAACCTAATATGGGAGAGATGTTGTAATGTTCCTACCATAAATAGTATTAAATATTAATAATAATAAAATTATTTGTGAACCTTTATAAAAAGATATGCCTTTTGGTTTGAATCGCATTAAAGTTGATAGTTGAGTGCAATACTTAAGAAGAGGTCTGCACCTCCAAAGATTTGATCCCTCTCGGCGCTTGATAGAGCCTAGGATTTGGATCTATGCTGGTGATATATACATTTAAAGTAATTAAATCTATTAAACATAAAATATGTTAACTATAAAAAAGAACGAAAAAATCAAATATATTGTGTCAGTACTAAATTATCCTCAAATCTCATTTATCTTAAAATCTAATTTATATAAATACTCATCTTTAAGAAAACTATGATTCAAATAGTAATATAGACTTTAGTATCCCATTCTTCATATGTTTATTTATATAAGCATCACATGTGCTTATTTATATAAGCATCACACTTTGTACATTTATCCTCAAATCTCATTAATCTTAAAATATAATTGATAAAAGTACTCATCTTTTAAGGCAACTATAGACTTTAGTATCCCATTCTTCAAGTGTTTATTTATATAAGCATCACACTTTGTAAACTTTCTTTGACTTTTATGACATTTGTCTATATAGATATTACACATGACTTTTTAATATATATATATTTTCAACTTTCTCATAATTTTTATACAAAATTATTTAAAATAAAAAACTAATAAAAAAAATAAAACAATATTTCAATTAACATATATTTCTCTCATATTCCTAATGTACCTTTTATACAATGTGTTACCCATTCCATCTATTTCTCTCATATTCTTTATCTACCCTTTATACAATGTGGTATACCCATTCCATTTTTGTCACCATATAATTTTGTGTTCATCTTTCTAGAAAACCATGTACACATATTGTTCCCTCTTTATATTATGCAATACTTTACCGTAAAAGGTAGTATCCATCATGCAATGCTCATAATATGCCATGTTTTTCGCAAAAGTGACTATCCATCATTACCCCAAATATGTTGCGAAAAAAAGAGATGATCCCTTTTTCAGAATCTCATTTTCTCCGGTATGTGTTATGTTCATTTTATCCACATAAAGAACATGTAAAAATCTATACATTTTGGATTGTAAATTAACACATATTATTTTATTCTAATTGGATCATTATTTAAAAAAACCATCTCATTAAAAAACCATATTTCGCAATAATTTGCTAAAATATTAATGGTTGGACAAAGTGAGGAAAGTCCGATTTGTTTTCTAGGAAGTGGAAACTAACAATTGTGATAGTTTAATTTCCAAATTCAACCTAATAAAAATTAAAGGTTATAGGAGAGAAGGAAACTCAATTGATGGGAAAAAGAGGAGGACGAAGGAAGATAAAACATAAGACTCAAGAGAAGCAACTACTTGAAGTATGAATATTCTGTCCATGAAGAAGAAGGTTGTCTCTGAGCCATGTCAGTCTGCAAATGCCTTCTATGACTAACAATACACAGGTTCTTGTGCATCGCTCATTATTGTAATAGATTTCCGAGCAATTAAAAATCCCCATGAATGTTGGTCTTCCCATTTTGGTTTTATGGTAAAAAAATTGTGTGTTTATTATGCATCTAAATTCCTTGTGGTTGTTTTAATTATTGTTTCGGTTATTAAATTGTTGGTCTTTCCAACCACATGCTACAAATTTTCCTCCATTTGAAA
>LPNX010862101.1:38065-51871 GCA_001517045.1 Pseudotsuga menziesii
CGCTATATATTAAGGAAATTGTAGATTCTTAGTGTGAAAATCGTAGACGAGGAAAGTAGGAAGGATCTCTATATTAAGATGGATTCCAAGAAATGACAGAAACACCAAGTCCAATAATAAATGAGCAAGAAAAATAATAAGACCAAAAAATGGATCCTCGTAGTCATTGTAAACATTGTGATGTGGATGGACACATGGATGAGAAGTGTTATTTAAACTTCATCTAGAACTACATTTGAAGTGGCATATGTCCAAGACAAAGACAAACAAAACTACCGAGACAAAGGAAGAAGTGGTAGATAGCACATATAATATGGATGAATTCATAGCTTGTGCCACATTGCAACAACCTAATGTGAATGGACATAAACATGCACTATTTTGAATCAAAGCTCAAGTGAAGAACCATAAGGTAAATGCTCTCTTAGATAGTGGCTCTCAATGTAATCTAGTTTCTGAAAAATTAATGACGAACTTGGGTTGGAAACTTATGATCTAGCATATCCAAGTTCGCTAGCATGGTTATAAGGGAAATCTGTTATGAGAGTCACTCTTAGATGCAAAATCAAGTTTTCTATTAATGGTAGCTATGTTGATGAGGTGGAAAATGAATTTGTTCCATTTGATGCATGTTAAGTGATGTTTGACATCCCATACATGTGGGATAAGGATTCTATAACCTTTTGTAGGAGAGAAAAAAAATATCACTTGGTCAATGGTGATAAGGGCTACCACGTCAAATGACATATAAGGAGAGAGAATATCTCCTCTATTTGAAAAGCATGGGTAGACACGCAAAAATAAAGCAACCTTCTGCAAACATGGAGTGGTGGATAAGAAGAAGCAATTGGAGGCCATGTGCTTCCATCTCCTACATGGTCCATATTTTGGGACCAAAATCCTCCTAGTGGGGAGGTGTGATTTGAATTAGATCCTTACTAAAAAAAACCTCTCTTGTAATAATTTGTTAAAACATTAATGGTTTGGCAAAGTGAGAAAAATCTAAAAACAATCACTTGGAAGTAGAAACGAACTATTGCGATGGTCGGCACAATAAAAAATGAAGGTTGTGGGAGATAAAGACACAATAAAAAATGAACGTTGTGGGAGAGAAAGACACTCAGTTGATGGGGGAAATAGAGGACAGAGAATAGTTAAGATAAAGAAAAATACTTGAAGAGAAGTAATTGGTCATGTAAAGTATTGAGTTAAAACCTACATTGTAAGTCTAGTCAGTAGTACCCACAAAAGTATTATTAAAATGTATTTTTGAGTTTTCGAAGGCAAGTTGTCCCTAGAAGCAAGGAGAAATCAGACCAGTTGGGTTAGTAGGCCTCTCTACTTACTAGTATAAATAGGAGAGGTGCTTCCCTCATTTAGACAAGGAGAACACTCAAGCAGTTGTGCTAGAGAGAGAAGAGACATTCCATCTGGAGGAGAGGAAGCAATCTAGTCTTATCCTTGGGCCTTACACTGTACTTGGTTGAAGTCTATATAGAGGAAGCTTTGTTAGGTTTTCTTCCCCACGAGGGTTTCCTGGGATAAATATTTGTGTTCTCTTTTGTTCTGTTGTGCTTTTTATTCTTTCAGAGATCCTTTTATTTTGGTTTAGCAACTTTTAAAATATTAACATGGTATCAGAGTTAACCTGAAAGAAGACATTGTGCAGTAGTTCATCCGAAAATCCAACTAGATAGTTTTTACTATTCTAGATACCTCCCTCTATAGATCATTCTAAAAAGAAGGTCCATTCAACTTTCCCTAGGAGGGCACATCTTTCTGTTGAAGCAGATTTTCATTTTGAATATTTTCACTTTTTGACCTACTACTGCTGCGGGGAGAAACTAGGACATTATATTTTTCTAGGTTCCATCCTTAGATTCCAGAAAAGAAATATACAATCTAGCACTCCTTGGGGAGGCGCATGTTTTCCTCCTCTCAGAATCTACAAGTGATCACAGTTGGAAAACTAGGGTTTCCTAGCCAAACCCGAGGTCATCCTAGATCTGGTTCCATAAAAGGTCCTCGAATTGGTAAGTACTATCTCTTATCTTTCATTTGAGGTTCTAATTTATTAAAAGTGAAAAACTAGTACCAAACTTGATGAAAATATCGAGGGAGAAGAGAACTTCACAACATGGAAGTACATAATCAGGATCATCCTTGAAGAACATGACCTAGATGGCTTTATCAAAGAAGAGGTCAAGGAACCATAGGGAGAAGAGGTAAAGGAAAATCACAAAAAGGATATGATAAAAGTAAAAAGGATCATAGATAATTCCATCAAGGATCAATGATATCCTAGGTATCTTCAAAGAACACTCCAAAATAAATGTTCGATGCACTAACTAATATGTTTGAAGGTAAGAACATAAAGAGAAGAATGACCTTGATAAACCAACTCAAAGGTGTGAAGATACGGAAGATAGAGACAATACAATGGTATAGCTCAAGAGTATCTCATATCAAATAACAATTAGGATCCATTGGTGATATGGTTGAAGAAGAAGAAGTGGTGATGACCACCCTAAATAGTCTCCCTAGAGGATTCCTTCATTAGAGGAATATGTGCTAGAATAAAGTTAACCAAGTTTAGCAAGATATGGAAAGAATGTGTACAAGAAGAAGGAATGATAATAAACAGAGAAGAGAGGCTAAATGATAATAAATATCAAGCTTTAGCTACACACACCAAGAATGGAAGAATCAAAAGGAAGAGTCAAGGTTCATCTCTTAGAAGATCACTTGACTTCAAGAAGAACAAGAAACCTAGAAGAAATTATTCATCTTTTGAATGTTACTCATGTCATAATATGGGATGCATTGCTAGACATTATCCTCTTAATAAATATTAGTTCAATAAGAAGAACTGGAATTACCATTCCCATGCAGCTGAAGAAAATGAATCAAAAAAGGAAAGGACCAAAGAAAATGAAGAATCTAGTGAAGAGTATGTCCTAATTTCAGCTCTCACATGTTCAATCACTCATGGAAGTGACACATGGCTCATAGAAAGTGGGGCTTCCAAATATATGACATGACATAAGGATTCACTCGCTTGTCTTACCCAAAAAGACTATTCACATAAGGTACATCTTGGATACTATTATTGGTACCCCATTGAAGGAATGGGAGAATCCTCTTACAAATTAAGAAATGGAAAGTTCATAAAGATGAAATAAGTCTTATATGTTCCAGGTTTAAAGAAGAATCTTCTTTCCATTTCATCTCTAGATAAGAAAGAGTTTAGAGTTTCCCTTGTAGATGGTGAAGTCCTTATGTGGATGAAAGGGAAAACAATAGATGATGCTACTATAATTGGTGTCGAAGAAGGATGGCTCTACAAATTGAAAGGACGCACAGATTCAAACCTTACACCCATCACCACCAGTCCATGTAAACTGTGGCATAGAAGACTTGCTCATGTAAACTACAAAGAATTACTAATTGTGAGAAAGGTTTTCACAGGTCTAACAGATCTCCAAATCGATCATGAAGGAGTATGTAAAGGTTTTTGTCAAGGAAATAACACCAAGAATCCATTCCCAAGCAGTAACAACAAAGCAAAGGGATCTTGGGAATTGTACACTCAGATGTGTGCATACCCATGTCAACCATTTCCTTAAACGGGTATGTTAATTATGTCTCCTTTATGAATGATTACTCTCGTAAGGCGTAGATATACTTCTTAAAAAAAAGACGAAGTATTTGGAAAATTCAAGGAATTTAAGGTTCTTGTGGAGAATCTATCTGAAAAGAAGATCAAGATCTTAAGATCAGATAATGTAGGAGAATTCACTTCAAATGAATTCAAGGACTTCTGTAAGGAAGTTGGGATTAAGATGGATCTTACCACACCCTATAATCCACAGCAAAATGGATTACCGGAAAGAAAGAATAGACCCATCATGGAAGAAGTAAAAGCAATGATCCATGATCAAGATCTTCCTATGCACTTATGGGAAGAAGCAAAAAGAACCACAGTATATGTCCATAATAGAATATCTCACATTTGCCTTGGAAACAAACCACAAAAGAAATGTTCACTACTGAAAATCTCGAAGTAATCCACCTAAAGATATTTGGTTGTCTGGTATACTTACATGTTCCAAAGGAGAAAAGATCAAAGTTGGAACCTTTACGAAAGAAGGGAATATTTGTTGGATACAGTGAACAATCAAAAGCTTGTAGAATCTATATTCCAAGATTCCTCCAGATCAAGATCAGTAGAGATGTTACATTTGATGAAGATGCAGCCTTCACCAAATCCAAGAAGATATTTGCAGATGAATACCATGAAGAAGACGAGGAGGCTCCTAGAACCACAAAAGGTACCAGACCACCAGTTAGATATATTGAAGAATATCCTATACAAGAAGATCATGACCTATCATAACCTCAATGACTCATGGAAACAACCCAGAATATGATCTCAACAAAAAGAAGACCAACTTGGGCTCGTGATGTAATCAAAGAAGTAGAAATATATGGTGCAATAGAAGGAATCAAAAGACAAAGAATCTATTCGAATTATGTGGCATTAACGAGCAATCTTGTTGATGAAGAACCCACATGTTTTGAATAAGCTTCAAAGAAGAAGGAATGGATGCAAGCCATGATCGAACAATACCAGTCAATAATAATAAAGTGATGTTTGGGATGTGGTGCCAAGACCAAAGGACAAATTTGTAGTTTCTTCAAAATGGATTTTCAAGACAAATCATTCAGCATATGGTTGTATTGAAAAGTTCAAAACAAGATTTGTCGCACAAGGATTTTCACAAAAGGAAAGAATTGATTATGAAGAAAATTTTGCACCAGTAGCAAGATACACTTCTATTAGAATTGTCCTTGCCTTAGTAGCCAAGATGGAATGGAAGCTACATCAAAGGGATGTAAAACAAACCTTCCTAAATGGAGTCATAGAATAAAAAGTATATATTGAACATCCAATAGGATTTGAAACCCACGATAAGGAAACACATGTATGCAGATTAAAGAAATATCTATATGGATTAAAACAAGCACCCATAGCATGGTATGGAAGAATTGATGGATTCCCGATGAACCTGGGATTTACCAAAAGTAAAGTTGATTCCAACGTTTACTATAATGTTGAGAATTATGAGATCGTGATATTACTATGTATGTAGATGATCTATTTTTGATAGGGAAAGAGAAGCTCATCAATTAATGTAAGAAGAATATTGCAAAAACATTTAAGATGAAAGAACTTGGAACGATGCACTATTTACTAGGTCTTGAAGTATGGCAGTTTTGTGATGATACTTTCCTAAACCAAGGAAAGTACACAATAGAGATTCTGAAGATATTTGGGATGTTAGATTGCAAGAAAATTAACACTTTGATGGTGACAAACCTGAAGATAGTGAATGTTGATTCTTCAAAAAGAGTAGATGTCACATTGTACAGACAGATTATTGGCTTACTGATGTATTTGAAAAATACAAGACTAGATATATGTTTTTTTGTGAACACCTTGAGTCAGTATATGGTGGAGCCTCAACATGTTCATCTAGTTGCAGTAAAAAATGTGATGAGGTACCACAAAGGTACATTGGATTGTGTCCTCATATATACAGTCGACACTGAGTTTAGATTGTTCGACTATACTGATTCAAATTGTGTAGGAATTGTTGAACATAGCAAGAGAAATTCAGGATGTTGTTTCTGTTTGGGATCAAGTGTGATATCATGGCTTAGGAGAAAGAAAAAAAGTGTTTCTCTTAGTACAGCCAAGGCTGAGTACATTGCAGCATGTTCAACATTTAGTGAGGCGGTATGGCTTCGCAAAATATTGGAAAGATTGTTTGATATCGAGATGGATGCAATTGATATTTATTGTGACAACTAGAGTTGCATCAAGTTTACAGAGAACCCGATGTTTCATGATAAGTCAAATAATATAGAGATAAAGTATCATTACATCCAAGATATGGTGTAGAGAGGAGCTGTGAAGCTCCAGTATGTTCCTACAGAGGAACAAGTTGCTGATATGTTGACTAAGATTCTGTCTCGTTTAAATTTTGAACACTTTCGATACAAGCTTGGTGTAGTCTGAAAGGACCTCCCTAGAAAGAGGGAGTGATGATGAGATTATTATTGAGGATGAGATGGAAGTGAAGTGCCAGTTCAGAAAATGACAGTGTTCCTGCAGATGTTGATGAGGTCCAACATTCACTTGTGGACGATAGTATCCTCCTTGAGGATGGTCTTGCAGACAAGAACACTCTCTTATATAGAGTGGTCCTAGCTCTTATCAGTTGAGGATGGTCCTACATATGATAGTAATCTCTTTTGGAGAGTGATCCTGCATTCACTTGTAGGATGGTCCTATGGGAAAGAACACTCTCTTGTTGAGAGTGGTCCTAGAAATTAGAGGCTGAGGATGGTCCTATAGATGATATTACTTTCATATGTTGAGTGGTACTGAATTTAGTTGCAGATGAGATCTGGATTCAATTGCAGAAAACAGTATCCTCTTTGAGGATGGTCCTATGGAAAATAACACTCTATTGTTGAGAGTGGTCCTAGCACTTACCACATCAAGATAGTCCTACAGATGATAGTACTATCATATGTTGAGTGGTCCTGCATTCAGTTGTGGATGAGATATGCATTCAATTGCAGATGACAATATCCTCTCTGAGGATGGTCCTGCAGATAAGAACAATCTCATGATGAGAGTGTTCCTAGAACTTACCAGCTGAGGAAGGTCCTGAAAACGATAGTATTCTATTATGGAGAGTGGTCATGCATTTACTTGTGGAGGAGTTTGTGCATTCAGTACCAGAGATGATGAAGGCTCGATATGGCACCAGATATGATGCTCGAGATGATGTTGATGCTCGAAAAGATGATTCTCGAGATGATGATGAAGCTCGAGATGCTGCTGCTTGATATGATGATGCTCGAGATGATGCTTAAGATGATGATGCTCAAGGTGATGCCAGAGATGATGATGCTCAAGATTATGTTAGAGATGATGACGCTGAAGATGATGCCAAATATGATTATGCTTGATATGATTCCAGAGATGATGATGCTCAAGATGATGCCAAGGATGATGATGCTTGAGATGATTCCAGAGATGATGATGCTCAAGATGATGCCAGATATCATGATGCTCGATATGATGCCACAGATGATGCTTGAGATGATACCAAAGATGATGTATGAGATGATGTTGATGCTTGAGACAATACCAAATGATAGATATGTCCATGATGATGATTTTCCATGGATGATGATGATGTTGATGTAATTGTGAAAAATTCCTATGACATATACAATCACTAGTCAGTTGTACAGACATGTTGTTGTATTGTAGAATACCTTCCTTGTTAAGAAGGAGTTTTAAAGAAATGCAACTGCAGAAGATATTCTATTTTGTATTATTATTGTTATCACCCCTTCTGGAGATGTTGTTCCTCCGATTAGGGATGTCATTGATGTAACTAGTCATGTAAAGTATTGAGGTAAAACCTTCATTGTAATTCAGGTCAATAGTACCCACAAAAGTATTATTAAAATGTGTTTTTGAGTCTTCCAAGGCAAGTCGACCCTGGCAGCAAGGAAAAGTTGGACCAGTTTGGTTATTATGCCTCTCAGCTGATTAGTATAAATAGGAGAGGTGATTACCTCATTTGGACAAGAAGAAGACTCAAGTAGTTGCGCTAGAGAGAGAAGAGACAGTCCATCTGGAGACCAAGCAATCTAGTCGTATTCTTGGGTCTTACACTGTACTTGATTTAAGTCTCACTGTACTTGATTTAAGTCTATATAGAGGATTTTTTGCTGGGTTTTCTTCCCCATGAGGGTTTCTAGGGATAAACCTTTGTGTTCTCTTTTTTTCGGTTGTGCATGTTATTCTTTTAGAGATCCTTTTGTTTTGGTATAACAACTTTTAAAATCTTAACACATTATTGTAATATGAGCAATTAAAAATCCCCATGAATGTTGGTTTTCCCATTTGGGTTCAAGGGTGAAAAAATAAATATTTTGCATCTAAATTCTTTGTGGTTTTTTAATTATTGTTATGGTTATTAAATTGCTCATCTTCCTAACCACATGCTAAAATTTTTCTCCATTTAGACAAATAAACTAGAGATGAAATTTAATTATTTTATAGCAAAGATTTATGTCAATAAGACTGTCAAGCTATGAGTCTCTAATTTAGAGATCATTATTTTTCAAATTTAATTATCGAATTTAAATGCCAAGATTCAACCTTGTACCAAATTTTTGCATTCATGTGATAGATAGAGATAAGAATTAACACCTTGATACTTAATTATGTTGCTGGTGTCTGCAAATGCATACACTTGTATACTTTAGTGCATTTGAATGCTAGTTTTATAAGCATGACATGGTATTAAAGGTATGTTGTAGTCCCAACGATGAGAGATGGGATCCCCCATTAGATATAATTTTTCTTTCCTATTTTTAGTTAATTTAATTGATTCCTACTTAATAAAATTGCAAATTCTAAATCTAAGCATCCTTCCTTGATTTTTTTTTAAAAAGCAGTCGAAAGTTGGAAGAATCACACCATACAAATAAAAAACCAAACCTCCAACTTCGACTGCGAGAGAATCAAAGGATGAAGGAATTCACACAAATATCATATCATGTTTGTTTTTACCTTGAAGTAATCGAGAGAAGAATATGGCTAAGAGAACCAGATCTAAAGCATCTGTTGAATATTGAAAGACTGACCCTAACTTCAGATTCTTTTCTGATACCTATGTAAGAGTATCTGATACTTTATGTATCGATTGGGCTAGGATATATTCCATCTTTTATGGTGAGGATTTCTCTAAATTAAAAGAAGACACCAAGATCTATGAAAACATCAGCAAATCAAAGTTTCATATGATCATCCCTCGCCTAGAGGTACTCCTAATACATAATTAATGAAATCCGTAATAGTTTTCTTTTTTTATATCCCCACCAACACCTTCATAGATTCCATCCAAACAGTGTTCACTAGCATCCAGCTAAAAACAGTCATCAAGATATATGGTTTGAATTCCGTAGAGTAATTACTCACACAATATCTTATACAAGTTTTCAAAAACAATATTGAGACGTAAGTATTGTTGAAAAGATGGATAATTGACTCCATTGACAGTATCCTATTGCCTTGTTAAGAGAACCCTACATGTTATTGGAGACAATGTTATGTAGATTCTACAGAGCTGAAAATTGTCAATTTTTCAAACTGGAATGGTCACCATTATCTTACTACATTGCGACTATGGATAATATTTTCAACTTTCAATTACATTCAAGGATGCTATCCTCTAAGTGCAGAAAAATAAAACAACTAAGAAACCTACATTTTATTTGTTGGAATATGTGATGGATGTAATATGTGCTTCCTTTGCTTATCCTGCTGTGAAATAGCACTGGACAAAGGAGAAACCACATGTTCATATTTATTGTTTAGTTCTGTGGGAGGACAACTACATACCCCACATTTATGATATATGCAATAATTTATTTGGAGATGTATATTTTTCCATATTTTAGAAGAACGCACCCCGGTTATCTGAGAATACCCTATCTGTAGTTGCAACCATGGGGATTGTTATTGCACATAATTCTTCACATATTTCAGGATATGAGGAAGAATTTTTTTTCACTTGTTACCCAAGACTGTTGCAGATAGGATGGAATTAGTAGAGATAGCTTTCCAAATAGTAGTGGATGGTGTTCACAACCAAATTTATGCAAAGAAAAGAGGGGCATGGCCTAGATTTCCCTTATACATTGGACATTTAGAAATACAGAATGCGGGACATGGAAATACCATTTCCAATGACATAGTCAATTTGAGACTAGGATTAGCTGAAAAAAGAATGCATGATTCCAAAGGGTCATCCCTGGGTTATTTGCTCAAGCACATTTAAAGAATACCTATACTCATGAGACAGAAATATATGGCCTAATATTCTAGGGTATCGATATATTTTAATAGGTCAAAAACAAAGTCAGTGATCAAGCTCAAAGTATGCTTATTTATTCATGGGGCACAAAATCAATTAAAATTTAGAGTACTAGTAGACAGAAACAAGTTATTTGAGAAGAATGAAAGGAAGACAAGGGAAGAAATGTAGGAAGCAAGTAAAGCTATGGAGACTCCTCCTAGTGTTCCCAAAAATGAAGAGCACCAGAAATTAGAAAAGAAAGGAAAGAAGCCAACCACTGATCCTCATCCCACTTGTCCTCTTTCTAAGTTGAACAGTATGATGCAAAGGTCCCTATACCTAAAAGGTAATACTGCATATACCAAATCAGTTTATAATGTTGAAATTGTTCCCAAAGTCTTACCTAATATCTCTGTACAAAATATAAGGGGAAAATAAATGGCATCCAACCAATTCCTGGTTCAAAGTCATTGATTTTATTTATATGTAAAAAGGCATCCTGATGAAGTAGTTGATCCCACACCAATAGATCCAGAGCCACCTCTAAACTCAATCCTTACTTCTCAAAAAGTAAGTAATGGAAAAGGAAATGAAACATAAGAAGAAGTTGAAAGTTCCACCATTAATCTACCATTATGAGTCATGGCCCAGAAAAAACCCTATAGTTGAAAAAGATTCTTTAGTAGGATCTATCATCTATTAAAAATAACACTCTTCCTATGCAAACCTTAGAATCCTCACATACCCCAGAAGCCCAAACTCAAATACGTAAACCTGATGTCAGTGTTGAAGCTCAAACCAGTCTCCTTGAGCCTTCCCACATAAACCCTGCCTCCCTTGATCAATCACTATATATCATCAGCACTTCCAAATTGCTGAATTCCAATGAAGAAGGCACTGTATACTTTGGAGAAAGGGTTGTAGTGGTTTTAGGATATTATGGTTTTAGCAAGAGGTAGAAAGTAGTATTCAAAAAGGGTTACAAAAGGAGCAGGGAAGGCTAAGTGCTTGAAGGACCAGTCACTAGTAAAATTATCTGGAAAGCATCATTGTAGGATCCACAAAGTGGAGTTGTTGAGGTAACAACAACAATGGGAGATTTTGCAAGTGGGAGATTTTGCAAGTGCCAATTTTGATGCAGTTTCTATTTTGAGAAATGATGAAGAAAAAGAAAGAATCTGAAAATTCAAAATGAAAAGGAAGCTTTACAAGGAAAATTAAACCAACAAGTTGAGCAACTCATGGCTTAACATAGTACTGAAATCCAGGGATTAAAGGACCAAATTAGTTGGTTGACTAATCCAAAATATATTGTAGAAGATGAAGTCATAAAACAGGCCATAGAAGTGGTTGATCTTAAGGCTCAATTAGAACAGAATAAGAAATACCAAACCTCCTCTGTATTATTTAGACTTACCGCATAGGAGTTTAAAAATGAAGTTATTACCTGCAATGAAAGTCTTAAGAAAACTCATATTTCATTTTTTCAAGGGCTTAATCAAATACAAGAATATTATAACAACTTTGAACATCTTTCGAATCTACTCGTCGATCATGTTAGTCAAAGAAAGACAGTAGATGGATTTACTAGAACGTCTTTAAGATGGATTTTTTACAGTTTTTCTAGTGGATTACGTGTTTGAATGGAAAAAAAATAAACTTGTGATTTGGGTGCTAAAGTTATGTTTTAAACATAGTTGATCATTTATATGTAAATGTTAATTTTTTTATCAAGAAAAAATAAAATAAAATGTGTGAATGGAAGAATGTTAATGTATAGATATAAAAGAAAAATAAATTTTAACTTAAAAGAATAAAAAATGGTTTTAAAGAGAAAATAAATATAATTTATAAACAAAAAAATATTAAAAAATAATATAGATACAATATGAATAATATCTTAGATGAAAAAAGTGTACTTATGTTGTAAACCAAATTCTAAAGATAACATAATATAATGAAGTACACATCAAGTACATATATATAAACTTGGAACACAAATCCAATATAAAAAATATATCTTTAGTCTAATAATTGCATACTAATTATTGATTCAAAGAGACTTCTCATTTTGTTACATTCTCTTATACTTGTAAGTAGCCTTGCCTCTTTCTAATTTCTAACATAATTTAGGAAAAGTTGAAAGTTAAATCCATTACCTTAGTTTATTAAAAAAATGAAATGAGATGAATTACGATAATTGTTCATTTATCTTGTTACAATATTATTGAAATTTTAA
Source organism: Pseudotsuga menziesii (assembly GCA_001517045.1). NCBI lineage: Eukaryota > Viridiplantae > Streptophyta > Pinopsida > Pinales > Pinaceae > Pseudotsuga > Pseudotsuga menziesii. The sequence goes on from LPNX010862101.1 coordinate 50,258, forward strand.
ATCTCACTAAACTTTTGTAATTTTTATATACATTGCATAACATAAAGTTTGCAATCCAGAGTTTGACACTTCTATGGCCTAACAAGATCATGATGTCAATACTTTTAATGTACTTAATTATATGTGTGTGTGAGATCACACCAATCCCTAATCTTAAGTAGATAGGCTGGTGATAAAGTTTCGGTTTCCTATAGAGACTATATTATGTATTATGTAATTTTTTCTTTGATTGATTTGATGATGTGATATTTATACTAACTTGGATTAAAAACATGACAAGTTGAGAGTTTTTAGTTTGGATATTTATAGATGAATATAAGATTTTTGCTTTGGTTTAACCAAATTGTAAAAAAAGGTTTAATAAAGAGAATATATGATGTCTAGTTCCATTCCATTTGAGCTAGGTATATTAATTGGGAACCATCCTTTAGATTTTCTAATAAGATTTTTTTAAGAAAAAAACATTAATAAATTATTATAATTTATTACAATTTTTATTTAATAAAAATAGAAAATTATACATCTATAAATACACAATTAAAGAAAGTAAATTATTAATTTTATAATAGTTTATGTGATTATTTCTTAATTGAATTTGTATTTTTTATTTAATAAATAATATGTTTATTTGTTCATAATTTTGTTTAGCATACTTAATATCGAGATTCATTAATAAATAAAATTTCAAAATTTGTAATTATATTGTTAACTTAGATAAACAATAATTAGATTAACATTGATTTGATTTGATTTGTAATGAATTTAACATAAGAGAGGTATTTAATTTGATAAAGCCTATTTGAAGGCTTGCTATTGCTTATCACATTTACTATAGAAATTTATTAATAAATAATATTTCACAATTTTTAATTATATTGTTAACTAAGCTAAAAATAATAATTAGGTTAACATTGATTTAGTTTGTAATGAATTTGATATAAACATGGTATTTAATTTAATGAATCTTATCTGAAGGTTAGCTATTTTGAATTTCACATAAAATAATTAGATTGTTAATTGTATATTTCTTTTTTAATTATATAATAGCATGTAAAATGTATTTAGTTTCTAGATATGATTCTCTAGAGATTTGAGAGTTGAATTTTCAGTGGAAACTTGACTATGTGGAGATCCACTTGACTATGTGGAGATTTGAGTGTCACTTTCGGAAACTCCACCCATCTTCATGGTCAATAGAACTCAAAAATATAGTGGATGTTTCTTGAGTTTTCTTTATCTTCAAAATAGGTGGAGTGTCCACTCTAAACATAGACTCTCAAATCTTCACATAGTCATATCCATAAACTAAATATATTTTAAAAGTTATTTTCTTTTAAATTTTTGAGTAAAAATTTAAACTTATAAATTTTAATATTTTTTAGATCCATATTATAATAATAAGAATAAGAATAAGAATTTTGGAAATATATTAAAATTTACATTTTTATATATTTTTTCTTAAAATATGATAATAATTTAATTTATTGTTAAAATAAAACTATATAATATAATATGATTGATTAATTAAATCATTTAAGGTTATTAAGGCTTGATTATATATATTATTATTAATCAATCATTTAAAGTTATTAAGATTTGATATATATATATATA
>LPNX010862101.1:52368-87911 GCA_001517045.1 Pseudotsuga menziesii
TTGATTATCCTTCCAAGTTTAGAAGATTGATGAAAAACACATATTCTATTGAAAGGAATTAAATCATATCCTATCATATGTTCATTAAAGTGGCCCACTAGTGGCCCACTAGTGCAGTTTTTATAAACATGTGTTCATTTAAGTAACCCATTATTAAAGTTTTTATAAAAAAATGGTTGATTCCAATTTCTACTTTATAAATTATGATCATATTATATACATTTAAAATAATTATTTTTATTAAAAATAAAATACATTCATTATTAAAAAATGATCACATATATAACTATATTACATATTGTTTCAAAATGTCATAATTACACTTATATTAAAATCTAATTTATATAAAACCATTTTTTACTTCAACCAACTATGATTAAAATAGAAATAAAGAACTTAGTGTCTCATTCTAAAGAACTTAGTGTCTCCTTCTTCATTCTTCCAAGGCTTTCGGGGCATCTGCCAGGGATGTCCTCTATCCCCCTACCTGTTTCTGCTAATTATTGAAGGGCTGAGCCATATTATCAAACAGGCAAAGAGAGACAGGAAAATTGTGGGAATCAAAGTTTCAGGTTCTATTACTCTTACTCATACCTTTTTTGTCAATGATGTTCTTCTATTTGGTGATGGTAGCCTGCTGGAGTGGATGCACTACAAATCATTAATTGACCTCTTATGTGGGGCTACAGGGATGACTATCAATCCCCGGAAGTCGGCTTTTGGTACAAACAATATTCCACGAAACATTTTAAGCTCAATCTTTCAGACCTTTTCAATTGTATGCAGGTCTCTTGAGGAAGGTTTATCCTATCTTGGTTTTCAGCTCAAGCCTAATGGATATCGGGTGAGTGGTTGGCACTGGCTTATCAAAAACGTTCAGACAAAAGTGAACCATTGGATGCTAAGATGGCTGTCTATTGGTGGTAGGGTTACTTTGGTAACTTTGGTGCTCCAGTGAATACATGTGTATTGGTTTTCCTTATATATAGTTTCAGCCCATGTCACTCAGCAGCTGCAAAAGATCATGTTCCATTTTTTATGGACAGGAGTTATGAACTGTAAAAAAATTCATTTGGCTAATTGGTCTTCTTTATCCCGTCCCAAACAATGGGGGGGTGGGGTATCAAGCATTTGAAGGTTTTTAAAATAGCTCTTGTTTCAAAGAGTATGTGGCGGGCACTAAATGACCTTGGTCTGTGGGGAAGCATCATTAAGTCCAAATATATGTTCAGGATACCACTGGAGCTATGTCTACGTAGAGATAATCACAATCATTCTTCTTCTTCGTTGCTCTAGAGAAGCTTCCTCATTAGCCTGTCACACATCAATCAGGATATTAGTTGGAAAGTGGGAAGAGGGAATTGCATTTCTATCGGCATTGATACAGTGGTGGGTATTGAATGACCCTTCCTCTCTAAATTGATGTTGGACTAACTTCATGAGAATCATATTGTGACCTTACAAGACATCTATGTTCCTAAGAATCATCATATGCCTTGCTGGTTATCATCGACAGATCTGGTTATTCCTATGGAATTGGCACTTGAATGGAATGCATATGTGGATTCTTTATATAATGCAGGTTTTATTTTAAATTCTGATTGGGATGTGATTGTCTGGGAAGTGAACCATCAAACTGGGTCAATGAAAGAAAATTTGGATTATATGCCATTTCCTAAAGTCGGTTGAAGAACCTATTTGTAGTTGGTGGCAATCCGCATTATGGAAAACAAAGATCCCTAGTAAGGTTAAGTATTTTTGTTGGCTTGCTATCAATCGAAAGATCCTGACCTGGCATGCACTTCAATCTTAGGGATATTGTGGGCATGGAGTTTGTGTTCTTTGTCAGCTAGATGTTGAATCTGCGGAAAACATCTTTGGTTCATGTTCCTTTTTTCAACAACTTGGTTGTGGTCTGTGTTCTAGCCTTAAGAAACCTTGGAAGTGGAACTCTCGGCCACTGGTGGAGAATTTTGAATTTTGGGTTAAGAGACTAAGCTTGCCACTTGAGATTCTCTGCCTTCTGATTTGGGAAGTTTGGCGTTCGAGGAATGCACATATATTTCAAGACATTCCGGTGTCTCATCACTCTACGTTGTCTAGGGTTTTCTCCCCTCCATCCTTCCCTGCACAAAGCATCAATAGCAAGATATGCAGATCAGTGAAATCTTCTCCAGTTATTCAGGCTGGGAACGTGGGATACATCGATGGAGCAGCCAAAGATGGAATTTGTGGGGATGGTATGCACTTACTGTTAGTAAATTCTTCTTCCTTCAAGCTACGAATGGATGCTATCAGGGGATCCAACTCCAAGGCCGAACTTCTTGCTCTATGGGGTCTTCTATACTTTTTCGATCAGAGGACGATAACCGACCTTCAGATCTTGGGGGATTCCAAAGTTATCATTGATTGGGCTCTCAACAAGCATCATATTCATGTTATTGATCTTGATCATTGGATGAATCAGGTTAAAGCTCTTAAGGCACAATTCAGAAGTTTACAGTTTCAACATTTTTATAGGGAATTAAATATGGAAGCTGATGATCTATCTAAGAAGGCTCTGGGCATTGGGACTGGTAGGATTTTCTGGGAAGAATTTATGGGAGATAGACCTATGAACTCTGTCATTTTAGTTTTCTAGTAATCTTTGTCTTTAAGATATGATAATATTAGTTCTACCTATTTTGCAGTCTAGTTTTGGGGATAGTTATGCAGAGACTGATGTTTTGTTTTGCTATCTGTTTCTTTTTAATTTTGTAATTTTGAAGGATTCAGATATTAAGCAACTATAGACCTAAGTCCAATTTGTATCTAAGTGGTGTCGACTTTTAAGACATAGTTTTATAAAGGTTAGAAGTGTTTTTTTTCTCCTGGAAAAAAAATTATATCATTAACATCTTAAGTGTCACACTTTGTAATCATTACATGATAAGATATTACAATATTTTCCATGTATTTTTTTTTTTTAAGAATTTGTTGAGTTTCAACTTTATTTAATATTATTATGAAGTTTTTTAAATGTATAACCTTGTGTGCACATGCTTAGATAGATCCTTCTAAGTTTGATTTGTGAAACCAAATCATGTAATATATGTTTGCCAAAAATTACGTGAGTAATGTTTTCTTTAAAGTCATTTCATTTTGAGATTTAAAATTTGAGATTGTAAAGTTTAATATTTGTTGGGGATATTTAAAGTGATAAAACATGAAAATTATTAATTTGGAAGGTTTATTACAATCGATAATTTCACACTATAAAAAATATGATAATAAATTAAAATTAAATTATATTTAATGAAATTAATGTCATATTTATGTTTTATGGAATTTAATTTTTTATAAATAAATTTATATAGTATGACGTGAATGATTATTTATATCATTTGATTTGATTTGATTGAGGTTAGATTTTACGGACTTTATAAACATCTTTTGTTTCTATGTTTGTTGCTAATAAATATGAGAAAAAAAATTATATATTTTAATAATAAATTAAAATGAAAAAGTTTTACTATCGTTTAAAGTTGGTATGAGATTTTCAGTTTAAGGAAAACAAATTATCTACCTTTCGACGACGTATTATTTAATACTATTTTAATTAAATAAATTTAAAAAAAAATCAACTATCTTTCAAAGTTGGGACGAGGTTTTAAATGATTTAAGTTGGTACGAGGTTTTAAAAATAATAATTTAAGTAAAATAAATTATTAAAAATAAGAGATCAAATATTTGACTATGTTGCATATTATCTTAAGTGTTATAATCGTATTATGCACAATAAATATAGAGACTTTTATGCCTCATTCTTTTATATGCTTATTTATATCAACCATATCTAGGTGTCACATTTTTGTAAATCTTCTTTGACTTATTTATACAAGATATTATAAAATATTTTTAATGTATTTTTAAAAAATGTATTTTTAATATTATTATAATCATTGAGATGTATAACACTTCGTGGTGGGGTATGGTTAAGATCTTTTAAGTGAAAAGGTTATCGGTTCTAATTCTGTGGATACCAAAAATCCAATCATGTTAAGGGTTGGTGTGATCCAGGCCGGATACGATCTCCGGGTGAAACCTCTTGACTAGTAGGTTTGCCATTGGCTAAGTTACCCATGGTTCGTGATAACTTAGCTAATGACAAACCTCCTAATAAAAAGATTCTACCACTTTACCAACAAAAAAATAATTATTATAAAAAATTTTAAACATAAATATGGTATGTACATACCTATCTAAATCATNATTCTTAAATACATTTTTACAATTTTTTAAACTTTTTCCAAAAACCTAATAATAAATATACTACTCTTAAAAAAACCACAATATTTCCATATCTCAAGCTATTACATATAATCCTGATACAAATCTAAATCTATTATATATTTTCTATACTATATTATTAACATTCCATTTAATTACTATTACTTTTTGCCACTTTAAAAACATATCCACATGTTTTCCCCTACTCTATATTATCTATACTATGTTATACCATTCCACTATGATCACCATATATTGTTAAAAAACATGTCCACATATTTTCCCTTCCTATATAGTATGTATATTATTAGTGACTATATATCTTTTCTTTTTTAAAACATGTCCACATATTTTCCCAACTATTGCTTTGCACATCTCAATGAAAACCCATTCTCTTTTCTTGAATGGATGAAACCCATTCTCATTACCATATTGTTGATAGAATGTGTGGAGCTACTCCTAAGATTTTATGATTTATTATTCTTTCATATTTTTAGGTTGAGTCTCTAATTTGTGATGGTTTTTATTTCTTTTTCAAAAACATTTCCACACATTTCCTCTTTATATCGTTATGCACTAATCTTAATGAAAACCATGCCCATTCCCATAACATTCCCATATTGTTAGAATGTGTGGGGCTAGTCCTAAAATTTTATGATTTATTATTTTGTCGGTTGAGTCTCTAGTTTGTGATAAGTAGTTGTGTATTTGAGTAGCCATACTCTATTCATGAATGGGTTTTGTTAAATATTTTTGAATTAGATATTTTTTATTTATTTAAGTGGTTGAAATATATATATATATTGGTAAGTAGTAGTAAATTAAATTAAAATACAAAAAGTAGTATAAATAGAGTTTTTATGACATTTGTCCAAAATTTATTAGGGCAGAAACTAGAGGTTATTATATTTGTCATGAACTTGTCTTTGTGGTGGGAAATCAAGTTTCTACTGTAAAAAATTAACAGAGTTGTATCGTAAACTAGCATTCTGATTGAAAATAAAACAAATGCAGAAAATGAAATAAAAACCATTGATGACTTTAGCCAAGGTTCCTCAATGATAGGGAATGACCTGAAGTAGTCATATTCATCCCCTAAGAGAGTCGGTTGAGGGTCCTGGCGCGGTTCTGTGGCGGGAGGAGGAACCAACATTTGTTGTTGCTGGTTGTGAGGCTGCATGCCCATTTCATCTTTCTGCCCCTTTGCCGCCACGTCGGTAGAATCTTCAGTTACGTGTCTGGTGTGCCGAGTGTCATGAATTTGATGCATGTCCTTTGTAGGGTCCTACCGGTTCAGGCTTGGTGCAGTTGAGGAATTTTCCTGAGCAGTGGAGTCGTTTGAATCAATGGAGGTTAAAGGAGAGGGAGCGCGGTCACGTTCATAGAGAAATTGTGCAAGCACATTCTTTATTTTCCAATAATGGGAGAGTCATTATTGTAGAGGTTGCGTGGAGCGGTGGGGAGCCATAACTTTTGCTTCCCAATCATCCACCGCACTACGTACGTTGAGGGGAATGCGGGCGTTGTATCCTGTAGAGATAGAATGGCATAATGTCACCTTGCTTTTAGCTCCATTGGAGATGCTAAATTTGCGAGGAGTGGCCTTGAGTGTGATTGACATATTCGGTGAGTGGTTGGAAGGCCAAATAACGTTGGAGCGATCGAAGAAATGGGAAAAAATAGTCCGTTGCTAGTGGAACAAAATCCGTGAGGAACCATCGAGCGTGATGACCAAGAGGCCAACACTAACAATGACAGCCATTAAATTTATTTGTTGCATGGGGGGAGCCATCTAGAATGATGTCTGTGTGAAGTGACCGATAGTACAGACGCGGGTGTTGTGCAGGATGGAGTGCAAGCTGGAGTGCTCTTCTGAAGGGAGGTAAGCAAGGTTATAAAGGCGACGACGATAACTAAGGAAGGTGGGCATTAAAACAGTGTCTCACCTCCCTCCACGTCACAAGGTCTTGGGGCACCCGCATCCAGGGTGTATAAGTATAAATATTAAGATCAATAAAATAATCAATTTTTGTACATATTTCTATATTAAAATTATCTAATATATTTATCTATTTTTTAATATTTTATCTTTATTTCCAATGTATTATATAATAATTAATTTTTTGGTATCATATAATTGAATTAAATAATGAACCGTTAAAAAAGAAGACAATAATGTTCAGGTTTCTCAATATAACATTACTTTGACTAGCACTTATCTCACTCCTTCCCAATTGAATATGGCATCCACATAGCACTTATAAGTGATTTGAGTATTTTCCATATCTTCTCATTATTAAACATCATCATAATTGACTATCATTGTTTTTTCTTAATCACCATGTCATTGTTGTATTTGATCTCACTAGTAGAAATATGTCAAATGAGTCTTCGTGAAATTTTAGGTTCAATAATGGCGCCCAACCATAAGCCGTAATTGAAAGCAATTATTTCTAGCATCAATGATTTTCTCTATCGGCATTTCACATATATTCTCATTCAAAACAAAATAACAACATGAATGCACGGTCGATGGTAATATTAATATTTAACATGATGGTGCATTATTATCACCAAAGTAAATCCATCTTAAAAGGGGTCTACGAAGTGTCGCGAGGGATTAAATCTCTCGAAGTGCAAACCCCTTTTTAAAGTGCAAATGTTGAGGAAGAGTTTTAATTTATCTAATTTGTGTGTGTGTATTCTTGTAAATATTTTAAATCTAATTTGAGTAGAAATGTCTTTTTTTATAAAAATAAATAAATGACACATGTCATCTCCAAAATGAACACAGAAGAAGTTACACATCTCTCTACTAGGTTGTAGAATGTGCCTCTTTGGTGCAATAAGTCCTACATCTACTTATAACCTTTAGGTTTCTTGATAAGGCCAACTTTAATCAAATACCATCTATATTGGATTGTTTGATAAAGGAAAAAATGATCATATTGCGTAATTAAAAAATATATATATAAGTGTGTCCACACTCAACAATTCTCACAAATACAAGTTATTATAATAAATACAATTTATAGCCTTAAAATATTAATAAAAAACATTTATTTGATATCAAAGATTAAGATATTATGAATACATAAAAAAATGTCACTTAAAAAAATACAAGTTTTAAATCTCTTTTTTTCTAAATTGAAATATATAATCCTCTAGGTGTTCGATGATTAGGAAATATTATAGCATGTAGTTTTATATTGTGAGATTTAGTATTCTAAAATATGGAAGCAATATATTACCTAATATGTAAGGATACAGTGGGTATTTTTAATATATTAAAAACATGTAGATATCTAGGGGGTTGAATAGGGTGTCATTGGGTTTGAATATGTACTCTATGTCTAAGTTTGTGTAATTTTGATTAAGTGTGAAGTCGAGTTAGTATTTTAATAAGTATAATTCGTGTAAAGGTAGTGTGAATCCAATTGTGTTTTTTGTTAGAGTGGTGTTTGAATATGTATGATTTGTGATTGAAAGTGATGTGAAGTTTATTGGAATGATTTTGGATGAAGTTGACATGTGTTTAGGGGTTTGTTCCCCATCCTCAAATATTTTATCTCACTAAGATTTCATATTTGACCTTGAAAGGTTTATAGGGGTTATAAGATTTGTGTCATGTCTCCATAATGAGGGTAAAAATAACACCATAATAAAGATTAAAAAAAAATGTATTAAAAATGTATTGGAGAAAATAAATACCTAAGATATCTAGTAAAAATGAGGATTTTATAATTTACATAAAAAGTATTGAAAAAAGGTTCAACAAAAAAATAAGAAATGTAAACCCAAAATATAATCACATCAATACAAAATTGAAATTAATAACTTTTTATAAAGTAATCAAACAAATTATACATGTAAATTATTATAATACACCAAAAATATACATCTTAGTATCTAATGCCAAATAAATTTCATTTCAAAATTCAAATAATTATGATGATTATTTGTTAATAATTTTAACATAAATTTCATTTAGAATTCAAATAATTATGATTATCTGTTATTTGAGTTCCTTTGATATTATGGCTATGATGTCCTAATTTTGAAATAGTTTTATTTTGTATCAGTTTCGTACATTAATGTGCACAACTTTCATTTAGAATTCTAATTATTATGATTATCTGTTATTTGAGTTCCTTTGATATTATGGCTATGATGTCCTAAATTTGAACTAGTTTTATTTTGTATCAGTTTCGTACATTAATGTGCACAAACATATCCACTTATGAAAGGAATATATTCCCCTTTATGAAATCTATTATTTATAAATGGTTAGAAATCTAATCCTTTAGGATTAGAGGTTATTATTTATAAATTGTTAGAAATCTAATTCTAAAGGATTAGAAGTTTGTAATTGATGTAAAGATATAATACTTAGAAATGAAGAATCTCTTTATATTTCTAGGGACATCCGTTGAAATATCAAGATTAATAATCATATTTCATGTATAAATTTAGCATTCATGATCAATAAAATTCAGATATTTGGGAGTTATCTCTGCAAGTGGTATCAAAACATTCATAATTCGTGTGTTTATTTTGGTAATCTGTTACTTGCTCCTTAGTCTTATGGTTTTCTTTTTGTTCATTCATTCTGCCTTGCCTTTTGCATGCTCTCATCCGTAACTGGTATCGTGGACATTTGCTTGGAAACCCTAACTTAATTTCTTAGTTGGATACTATTGTTGCTTTGTATCCTACACATTTGCTTGGAAACCCTAACTTAATTTTTTAGTTGGATACTGTGGTAGCTTTGTATCCTCTTAAGATGCATGAGACTCCTTTAGATCTATCCACAATGGTGAATGTGTGAGCACAACACCTCCTGTGAACTATGCATAGTCGACAAATTGAGGGCCTCACTATGTTTCATGCAGGTTGCGAAAATAATTAGTGTTGCATGTTATAGCACCATCTCCACTTATAAGAGTGTCATTTCCTCTATTATTTATCAACTAGCATAAATCCATTTAAAAGGGGATCTACTAAGCACTGAGAGGGATTAAATATCTCAAGATGTAAACCATTTTTTAGAGTGGAAGTGTTGAGTAAATGTGTAATCAAATATGTATGGTTTTAATTTATCTAATTTATATTGTTATATATGTGTAATTCTAAATAATTTAAATTTAATTTAATTTAACATATTATTTTTAACAACATTTTATTATTTTTTATAAATGACACATGTTAACTCTAGAAAAAGCACTGAAGTAGTTCGCAGTTTAGAGACTACTGTCTTGTGGACCATAAATTGCCTACGCTCCCCTTCATAAAAGTTGTGCATTCTTCCTCTTCCTGACTTCGTGAACCCTAATTTACTGCGTGAATACTTGCAAGCAAAATTGACTTGAGTCTCTTCATTATGAACCCTAGCATTTCCTGGAAACCCTAATCTCTACGTCTAGCTCCACCCAAGATTCCTCTCCTATGTGTACTATTATTTTTTAGACTTGGCAATTGGAGTGAACTCTCCCTATTGTTGTGTGTAAATATTGCCTCCATGAACTGGTCACTGTTGGTGCATACATACCCCATTGGTGCATTATCGCATCATATAGGTGTGTCTTTGTGAATGCATATTGTTGCGTTGATATCATTTTTTCGTTGCTTATTGCCACTGCTACATGCAGACCTGGAAACTGATGAATTCTAGATTCAATGCGACCTGCGACTACCTAGACCCAATTTTAAACTGTTGCATTTAAGAGTGACTGGTAAATTTTTGTTGAAGTATTTTCTATATTCTAGAAGACTATTGGAGCATAGGAATTTATGCATTAATTTTGATTAAAATCATTCTTATTCCACTCGAGTAATAAGTTTTGAAATAGTATTTGTCATAGAGATAATTTCTTTGAAATATGATTGGATTACGGTGATATTGACTCTCTTATGCAGTATTAGAGAATACTGGAAAATGTGTAGAAAATATACTTCTTGTAAAGGTGGTAGAGACTTTATGCGTGCACCTACCTCTTTGTTTGTTTTCTCAAACTCAGTTAATTTGTATATACCTGTACATAACTAGCGTTGGATATGCATTCATTAGCATCTGTTGTTGGAGTTGTTCCCACTAGAGAGACCCTTGTTTATTGATTAAAAAAAATGAACTACCCCAAAGATTCTTTTAAGGGAGAGAGTAGTCTATGAGAAGAGTCTTTTAAGGGAGAGAGTAGCATAAGAGAAGATTCTTTTAAGGGAGAGAGTAGCATAAGAGGAAGAAGAATTTTAAAGGCAAGGTGGAAAGAAAGAATTCAAACAACAAGAGACCAGATTTAGATTTATACTATAAGTGTTGTGGGAGGAATGGACATGAAGAAGATTGGCCTTGGGCCCTCTGGAATTCTATCAAATGAAAACATAATCATATGAAAAAAGACAAAGGTAAAATTCAAGAGGTTGGTAAAGCTCTTAATCTGCTCAACCTAAGTATTTATTTGTACTTGTTTAATTATATTGTTAAGTATGTATATTGATTTAGGTATTTAATTTGATGAAGTCTATTTAAAAACTTGATGTTCTCCACAGAATAATTAGTTAGTTTGGTCTAATTAACCAAAGAATATATATATATATATATTTAGTTTTATTAATATGATATTTATAAGTATTTGTGTGTGGTTGTTTATTTTGTTTATTATGATATCAAAGCCATCATGGGTAATGTAAATATCTCACACAAGAAATGAAAAGCCCTGTATCTTTGATAAACCTATTAATAGGGGGTTTGAAATTCTTGTGTGAAATATTTGGTAGTGGAAGTTGTTGTGCCAAACCACTGAGATAAATCTGATTGACTGCTTGTGTAAGGTTTGTCGTTACACCAAAAAGTATAGATGTTGGTAAACATATGAAACCAAGGTCATAATCCAAGGATCCAAGTGTGATGATCAATCCATGTTATTTTCTTAGAGGTGTAGTGTTAACCATGTTATTTTCTTAGAGGTGTGGTGTTTATTTTTAATGGAATACTCCAACACCCCCTTCCAACTTAGCTCAAATAAATTAAACCTTGGAAAGCTAAGATTTGATACTATGTAAGGTTTGTCCTTACACCAAAACTTATATATGTTAGTAAACATATGAATCCAAGCACATAGTCCAAAAATCTCAATGTAGTAATCAGTCCACTTTATCTTCCCAAGTTGAAGGATCTTTTACATGGATCTTTGATCCATCTAAAGCTCTATTCCAGATAGGTTCAAAACCTTCCTATGAATACCATGGTTCAGGAATAGCATACCTTCTCGTAATCTGGATCTGAAATGAGAAAAGAGAAACACATTTTTGATTCCAACATAACGACACAGAATGTTTTAAAGGTTAGAGAAATCACAGATCTATAGAGATCCAAAGAGATTTTTTCATCGTGACTAAACCTTCAACTTATCCAAACGGATACTCCGATAGCTTTAAGTTGCACTTGTAAAGATTCTTGATATATAGATATCACTTGTAAAGATTATTGATGTACCTTCAACTTATTCAAACGGATACTCCGATAGCTTTAAGTTGCACTTGTAAAGATTCTTGATATATAGATATCACTTGTAAAGATTATTGATGTATATATATCATAGTTTTGATAGTGTTATCCTGAGGAATCACTACATGGAAGTTTTGATTCTTCATTGCATTATCTACTTTATAGATTTGAGTGAATGGTTATTCCATGTGAATAAATTTTTTCAGAGGAAGGAATATCATTAATGTTATTAGGTTAATTGCTAAAGTTTATAGAAGTGTATATCTTTTATCTCATCGAAATTTGAACATATAAATATGTATCAGTTGTACTGAAGACTAATGAAAGGAAAGCATATCAGAGTATGCACATGGAATTATTTACAACACCTGCACATCCACATCCAGTGGACAGAATGACGGGACCTTCCTCGGCGTTATCAGACTGTAGAATTTTTTTGATGGGCGTGGTTTGCCATAAGCAAAAAGAGTGTAGAATTTTATTTATTTATATTGTTATTTGTTGTTTGACTACATGGTTGAGTTAGATAAAGATCAAGATTCTTGGAAGAAAACATAAAGACGTATGCACATGCACGAAATTATATTATTAATTAGTTTGTACAAGACTCTGAGTGTAGATCGGTGAAATTTGTGTTTGCATACACTGGGTGGTGACAAAATAATCTATTTTTATCAGGTCGACCATATTATGATTCTTTGAGACCCTATGAAGACTTGCAGTCATGATCAAGAATCAAAGACTATACTTCATCTCTCAAGCAGCCTAGAGTATACTTAGAATGCTGGTATGTTAATTAAGAAGCAATGTGGAGAATGAATTAGAGATAGATTTATTTATTTTTGTCTAAATAGAGCTAATTACATAATCTGATGTAAATAAATATGCATAATCGGTTTGTTAATTCATTGGTATAAGGCCTAGGTGTAAACTAAAATCACAGGAATTCATGGATACTTGGTTATAAACTTTAAGGGAGGGAGGTGTTTACTCAAAGTCAAGTTTAAAAAATTTGAATCAATCAAAAGTTAATTAGGTTAACCTCAATTTGGTCATAAATGGATCTATTGTAAGTAGCTTATGGACCTAGGGTGTTTTATTTAATAAAGCCTATTTAAAGGCTTTGGCATTTTCCATTGTAAGATGTTTCACCATGGAGTGTGTTTAAAGGCTTTGATGTTTTCCATTACAAGATGTTTCACCATGGACTGTGTTTAGTTAATTTGGCCTAATTGAAAAAGGAAATGATATATTTTTATATATTGGTTACAATGTAAATTACCAATGTTTTTTTTTTGTTGGCAGAGTGGTGGAACCCCCTGACTAGCAGGGTTGCCATTGGCTAAGTAACCACGAACCAGGGGCATCTAAGCCGTCAAAATCACCCAGGGATCGCACCTGGCCTGGACTGCACCAACCCTTAACATGGTTGGATTTTTTGGTATCCAACGAGATTAGAATCGACAACCTTTCAGCTTAGGGGGCGTCTTAACCATACTCGACCACCAACTATTCTATATCTCACTGATTAAATTACCAATGTTTATATTAAATGTTATTTTTTGTTAAATGATTGTGTTCATTTTTAATATATAAGATTGACAATCTCTATTTTTTATTTAGATTGTAGAATATTATTAATTTTCATCACATTTTAGTATTAAAGTAATTAGATTGCTAAATGTATATTGGTTAAGAAAAATTATATAGATATAATTTTTTTCTTTTAAAATTAGTGTGTTTATAAAAATTTGAGATTTTAAAATTTAATATTGTTTTGGATATAAATATGATAAAATATTAAAAAAAAAAATAGATCTTAATATTTACTATTTTGATACATTAAAATAAAATAAATTTACATTTAATAAAATTAGTGTTATTTTAATTAGTTAAAATTTCATGAATTTTAATTTAGAGTTAAAATAAATTTATATGATATCATATGATTAATGAGTTAAAAAACGATGCCCTTCTTATATCTGTGAGTTCATATCCACTCCTCTCAAATGAAAAACCATGCCGATTTCCCATATTGTTAAAATATGTGAGATACTCTTAAGATTACATGATTTATTATCTTTGCATTGTTTAGAGTGGGCTTTTAGTTAGACCTAAGTGGTTACTTGTGTGATTATCTATACTTTGTTTACTCATATTTATCTATAAAAATATTTTATTAAATATTAAATATATTAAAATATTTGAGATATTCTTAAGATTATATGTTTTATTATCTTTGCATAGTTTAGAATGGGTTTTTAAGTTAAATATAAATAATTATTTGTGTAATTATTTATACTTTTTTATTCATATTTATCTAAAAAATATGTTATTAAATATTAAATATATTAAATTTTTATTTAATTTATTTTTATATTGAATCATATATATAAACATTAAATATAATAAATAAAATAATTTTATTTTTAATTAATATATATATATATATATATATAACATAAATATTGTTTTTCTTAATATACAATAAAATAAATTTTTTTAACATCGTGTAACCTAACATAATGTAATTAAAATAAATCTGACAAAAAATTTAAAATAATAAGAGTATTCTACTTTCTCAACACGTAAAGAACTCATCTCAATCCAGAATGAGAGCCACATAGTTCCTATAAGTGATTTGACTCTTCACATTTTTTAATCTTCCCCTAATCACCACGCCATTGTTGTATTCATGTAATCTTATTTTCACCAAGTAGAGATGTGTTCATAAAATAAAATGAATTGAATATATGTCAAATCAATATCCTTTGATAAAGGTGACACAGATAAGTTATATTTGAAAAAAAAAAATCAAAACTCAATTTTTTGTGTTATTTTTTTCTAATGAAAGTAACATAATTAAGGGGATTTGGATTCTAATTTTTAAATAAAGTCACAATTTTAAAATTATTTTAAATTAATCCAACCATAATTATGTTAATCTCAATTTGGTTATTAATGAATTATTTTATATAGTTTATGGGTATGTGCCAATGTGGTATTGCTCATCACATAATGTGATGAAAATTATTTAAATATTTAATGCAAGTAGATTATTTATATATATAATGATGACTGGCGTTTGTTGAGATCAACTTTGGTCTATTGGATTTTTAGAAGGATAAACTTGGTTTACTTTAAAATCTTGTTTTTGTGCTAAAAAACTTGTCCAGAAGCTTTCCAAGCTCACTATAGTTTTGGCAAGTTAGGAAGTTATAAAGGTTTGTATTATAGCAAATAATATAAAATTCAAATTTAATGTGGGTATAAGCAAAGCACTCTAAGAGAAAGTGATTTTCATCCTCAATGCTCATAGGCTCACACAAATCACAAATCCTTTCCACCCATGGAGTATTAGGAATAGACCAATGCCTTGTTTCGCTATGGAGTTCATGAGAGTTCATTCTAATCTTGGCTATATTAATTTTCTTTCATGAGCTAGTTACTACCAAGAGATACTTCTGATCTTCCAAGTTATGATTAGTGACCTCCTTATAGTATCTTAATTTTTTCTTAATTGCTAAATTTTCCTCACAGCAGAATATCTCTTTAAAATTAGAAGTAATATTAATTTTGACTTTATCAATGTTCTACAAAATGTCGTTTTCAATAATGCCCCAATGGTTTAACCAAGCCATGGTATCTTTACACCAACACCGCTTGAGGTGTAGTTGGTTTTGACTTGAGTTTAAAACAATTTTAGGAAGTCTCTCATTTCCCATGTTATTTATCTTATGCTTGTACATCAGGTACCTAGTCATAGCTATGCTCTCAATGGGGGAAAGACCCACTTCTATGAGGAGAATAGGATAAGGCGTATTGCTGTTAATTTTGAGGTTGTAAGTTATAAACCTCTTTTGGATTTGCTCAATAATCCTCCAAGATTCTCTAGAAATGTTGCACCCCCATCCTTCACAACCATACAAGATAACAGGGATGACAAGAGTTTCAAAGATGAACTTTTTATCCCATGTGACTAGATTGGTTGACTTATAGTTATTTTCAAGCCCAATATAAGCTTTCCACCCTCCATTAATCATTTTCTCAATGCTATAGTGCCAATTGAGCTTGTGATGGATATCAATTCCAAGATACAAGTAAGGAGTCACTTCCTATAGATTTCTATTATCGTAAATCAAATTTGCATATGTGTCTTTCTTATATTTTATAATCATGATTTTTGTCTTGTCGGTGTTAACAGTCATACCCATGTTAGAGAAAAAATCTTTAAGAATTCTTAATTGCTTATCAAGATTAGCCTGGACACATTTCCATAAGAACAATATCATCATTATAAAGTAGGAGTATCATACTATCCTAGTTAAGATTGTACCGGCGCAACATGCTTCTTCTAAACACTTTTCTATCTTATCAATGTAAATGCCAAAAAGGGGAGGGGAGATGGGGCAGCCTTTGTTTAAATCCAATATTACAATTTATATATGTTGTCCACCACTCATTATTCTTAAACTTGGCAATGACCTTTTTGTATAACCTTATCACGGCAGATTTCAACTCAAAAAGAACCTTAAGCTCCTTTAGCCTATTCCATAGGTTATTTCCAGGCACTGTATCAAAAGTTTTTCTAAAATCCACAAATCAATAAAATAGGTCAGACTTATTATTATGGAATTCATTTACAATGATCCTAAATGTAACAAGGTGGTGTGTGGTTGAATGATTCTTTTTAAAACCTGCTTGGTCTTTAATCCAATTACCTTTCATTTCTAACTAATATATAATATAATATAAAATATAAGTTTAATATTAAATTTACATTATTTAACATCTAATTAATTAAATTGTTCACTTAAATGTTGTTTAATAAAAAATATGTGAGTTTGATTTTTATTTTTTTTGATTATGTGAGTGTGGTTTATAAAAAAAAATGAGTGAATAAAGTTTAATATTTTTGGAATTTATAAAAAAACATAAAACATGAAAATTACTAGAACTTTAAAGTTCCATTAAAATTGGTCATTTGATTTTATAAAATATGATGGTAAATTAAAATCATTTTAACGAACTTATTGTTATGTTCATTGTTTGGGGTTTCATAAAATTTGGCTTATAATTAAATAAAATTATAAATTTATTTAAGATTATGTGATTGACTAGTTAAATCATTTGAATTGATTAATGTTATATTTTATAGACTTTATATGCATGAGTTTATTTGTTTATTTTTTAATGTTTGTGATTAATAAAGATGTGAAAAAAAAATATCATTTTAAGTTAATATATACGAACTTATATATGATAATGATGATGATAATGATTAATGTCCATTGAGACCAACTTTGGTCTATCGGAACTTAAGAATGATTTTGTTCATGTCCTCAAAAAGCTTGTCAAGAAGCTTTCCAAGTTCACTATAGTTTTGGCAAGTTAGGAGGTTATAAATGTTTGTATTGTAACAAATACTATGAAACTTAGATCTAATGTGAGTGTAAGCAAGGAACTCTAAGAGAAAGTGATTTTCAACCTCAATGCTCATAGAATCACACAGATGGTAAACCATTTCCACCCATGGAGTTTTAGGAATAGACCAACGCCCTGTTTCGTTATGGATTTCATGAGAATTCGTTCTAATCCTGGCTATATTAATTTTCTTCCGTGAGCTAGTTACTACCCAAAGATACTTGTGATCTTCCAAGTTAGGATTAATGACCTCCTTATAGTGTCTTAATTTTCTCTTAACCGCTAAATTTTCCTCACACCATAATTTCTCTTTAAACTTAGAAGTAATAATATTTTTGACATTATCAATGTTCTGAAAAATGTCATTTTCATTAATGCCTCGATTGTTTAACCAAGCCATGGTATCTTTACACTAACACCACTTGAGGCGTAGTTGGTTTTGACTTGAGTTTAAAGAAATTTTAGGAAGTATCATGTTTCCCATGTTATTTATCTTATGCTTGTACATCAGGTACCTAGTCATAGCAATGCTCTCGATGGGGCCCGAAAGACCCACTTCTATGAGTAGAATAGGATAAGGCACATTGCTTTTAATTTTGAGATTATAAGCTATAAACCGCTTCTAGATTTACTCAATCTTCTTCTAAGATTCTCTATAAATGTTGCACCCCCATACTTCACAACCATACAAGATAACATGGATGACAAGAGTTTCAAAGAGGAACTTATTTTTATCTTGCATGACTAGATTAGCTGATTTACAGCTATTTTCAAGACCAAAATAAGCTTTACACCCTCCATTAATCACATTCTCAATGCTATAGCTCCAATTGAGCTTGTGATGAATATCAACTCCGAGATACTTGTAAGAAGTCACTTTCTCTAGATTTCTATTATCATAAATAAAATTTGTATAGGTATCTTTCTTAGATTTTATAATCATAATTTTTGTCTTGTTGGTGTTAACAATCATATCCATGTTGAAACAAAATTCTTTAAGAATTCTTAATTGCTTATCGAGATCAGAAAGGCACATTGCCATAAGAACAATATCATCAACATAAACTAAGAAGATAATAACTATCCCAACTAAGATTGTATTAACACTACCTATTTCTTCTAAACACTTTTTTAATATATATATTAATAATTTTAATAATATTTTTATCAAAAAAATATTAATATATATATATATATATATATATATATATATTTAACTATGTTGTATATTAATTTAAATTGTTATAAACCTAGTATGCACAAATAAGTATAAAACTTCAATGCCCTACCCTTTCATGTGTTTATTTATATAATCAACATGGATGTCACACGTTGTAAACTTTTTGTTATTCATAGTAGTTATCCATATAAGATATTACAAAATATTTTCAATGTGTATTTTTTTATAATTTATTTAATATTACTTTTTTAATATAACCTTTTTAATATCACTATAAAATTGCATCTGGTTTGGACATGCCTACTTAAATCAAACTAAATGTGATGCAATTTTAATATATGCCCCCCCCCCACAAAAACACGCCATGAAAATAAAACACACGATAAAAACACGATATCACAATAATGCATCTAGTCCTATCATATTACTATACAATGTGCTATACCCATTCCATTTTGGTGTTTGTCTTTTCGAAAAACATTTCAACATATTTGTTCTCCTTATATTGTTATGCACTCATATCCAATCCTCTAAATGAAAAACGATGCCCATTCCCATATTGTTAGAATGTGTGGGGCTACAGCTAAGATTTTATGTGAGATAAGTAGTTATCTATGTGATTAGCTATACTCTATCTATAAATGGATGTTGTTATATTAATTTGATTACACACCCTCTCCAATTCAATTTTTCCCTATCTTAAGGTTGAGATAATCCCTCTTAAAGTTGTTCACATGAGGAAGCATGTATATATACAAATTTTCAATATATAAGTATGAATACTAAGATCAATGAAACAATTAGTATGTTTTATATATTCCAATATTAAAATGATCTAATTATATTTATCATTATTCATTTTCAATATGTAATATAAAATCAATTTGTTGGTATCGTATAAATGAAGTAAATAGTGAAAGTTAAAAGAGGAGACATTCGCATCTGGTGGCTGGGGACTCTAAGGTGGTTATAGATTGGGTGTGAAAAAATGAATTGTTTCCAATTCTTACTTTGGATTGGTAGCAACGGAAAATAAGACAACTCCAAGAAGGTTTCGAGGATATCTCTTTTTAGCATGTGTATAAGGAATACAATACTATAGCTAACAAGTTGTTCTAAGAAACTTTGGTTCTTGAAGAAGGGATTCTCATATATGAGGAAGCTAAGAATGCCAAAGTGATTTTGAGGGGGTCTTATTGAGTGTTTTGATTGTGTTGTTCTTGTTATATAAGTTGATAAGTAACATTTTTATTGCTTTTTGTGATCATATTGTTGGAAGACTGTGTTACCACCTGAGTTGCTGTTGGTTGTGGAGCCTAATCTTCTAGATCCAGAGATATTATTCAGTTGTGATTGTAACCCAGGAGTACTGTACACTCGTTCCCCCTACCTTGGGGTTCGGGGGCGGAGCCCCCAAATTTTTTTTGGGGATGTGTGTTGGCCAACAGTATTGTGGACGCATGGTATTGGGTTAACGCTAGAATTTTCCCATTGTATTTCCCCTATAAAAGAGAGCATTGTAAATCGACTGGGTATGGTATTGTATTGTATTGTATTGGAAGAGAGAATGTGAGAGCATGAAGAGGAAGTGCAACGGTTTTGCTGCAGGGTGTATCCCTTCATCTTTCTGGACTGTAATAAAAGGACTGGCAAATTTCTTTGTGGACATAGCCCATCATTTGGGTGAACCAGGTTATATCTGTGTCTCTCTGTAATGTTTTAATGTGTTTTGCATCTTGTTTATTGATTTAACTATATATCTGTTATTGCTCCACGGTCCTATTTTCTAACAGTTGCACTAAGTTGGACCAATAAGTGAGCTGCCAAAGCTGAACTTCCCATAAGTGAGTTCCCAGTTGCTTGTTCAATTTTTCAAGTTCATAATTCCATGCAGGTCTTCTCAGGGCCTTTATTTATTTATTTTTTAAGCATGTTCATACCCCACGAGGAATTGTAATAAAATGACTTAGCATGATGAATTTATGTAAAATGTTTGGATTCCTAGGACATCCATTAACACATTATTCCGGGGTGTTTTTTTCTTGTTAATTATATATTGTTTTTTAACGATTTATAATTTTCAAGTTTTTCACTCAAGCCTCCAAAGCTGGAATAATTGTCTTAGTGGTTAGGCCTTGGAAGATTATTAAAACCCAAGTCTCAATGTATATTCCTACATTCTTTGTTGTTCTAACAGATCTTTGAAGGATTAATGATAATTGGTAGAAGAGGATAAATAAGTAGTTTCTTATTTGTTTATTAGAGTTATTTATGTGAGTAGATCTTAGATTTGTATGCTTTACTTGTTTGTATGCATACGTTCTAATCTTTTGCATAGGTACTCCCGGATATAACGCTTTGGTGTAGTCATTGTTCAAACTATGTAGGGATATCTAGCGTAAAGGAGTGTTGGTTCTTGTTTGATTCCATCATACCTCTACGTTCATTTGAAGAAGATCTAAGTCCCTCCGCTCTCCACTTGAGGACTCCATTGCCCAAATTTTCCAAGCTTTTGGGGCATTCTTTCTCTCATGTTTCCTCACAAAAATTTTAAGATTCTTTTTCCGGTTACTAGTTCTTAGTGCATAGTTGAATCTCATTAATATATTAGAGAATATCATACTAATATGATGTATATATGCACTTACAGTTCATATCTGATTTTAAAAGGTAATATTTTAAAGATCTAGCTTCTAACAAGTACTAATATGGCATTTAAAATTTTCTATCTCTAAAGTACTTGGAAATTTTGTTAAATTTTGTATGCTTTTAAATGATTATCTAACATCTTTGGCTCATATTTTCTTGTTGTTTTTCAGAAAAAGGGTGATCAAGTAGAGAGGCACAATGGCAAAATTTTGAAGATCTAAGCCATCCAGAGACCCCTCTTCTTACCATTTCTTCTGTGGCCATTTGTTTGAGGCCTTAAAACTTGTAAATTTGTGTTTCCTATCCTACAAAGGAACACAAATACCCTTTATTGTAATCATTGTAAAAAGAGAAGCAAGTGGGCATGTAAGTGCCCATACCCCATCCCCTGATTGGGGATTCACATCTTTTTTCATTTTTTTATTTTTTCAAAATTTTCAAGTTTTTTTACTTTATTGTTTTAAAATTAACAAATGCGACCGTGTTCTCAGAAATGAGAGTATCGGTATTAAGATTTTAATCAACTCATATTTAATGTTTAAAACTCTTAAAATAAACAAGGATTCAATTCTTGTATGCTCTTTTCAATACTACAGGCCATTGGTTGGATTGGTGGGACAATCAGAAAGGGATTGTAGTGACTAGTAATTATTCTAATATCCAAATTAATCATCGAAGTGAAAATCTGACACTTTTTCAACATTACTAAAGTTGTGGGGAAAGTATTCAAGTGAAGTGGGAACTACTAGAAAGTGACTGTGGGGCCTCGTTAGGATACACTCTTGTCTGTGTAGTGTTGAACACAACCCCATGACTCCATCTGGCCCACACGTGATTGTGAAAGCCACTTCCTAGTAAATCCAGGCATATTCCTCGTACCCCTCGAGTATATTTGGAATCCCCTTTTCCCTTAATAATCAAATCATTACCATCTGTAATAAGATTGACCAACAACTATCTTTCAAAGTTGGGACGAGGTTTTAAATGATTTAAGTTGGTACGAGGTTTTAAAAATAATAATTTAAGTAAAATAAATTATTAAAAATAAGAGATCAAATATTTGACTATGTTGCATATTATCTTGAAGTGTTATAATCATATTATGCACAATAAATATAAAGACTTTAATGCCTCATTCTTTTATATGCTTATTTATATCAACCATATCTACCATATCTAGGTGTCACATTTTTGTAAATCTTCTTTGACTTATTTATACAAGATATTATAAAATAATTTTAATGTATTTTTAAAATTTGTTTTTTTAATATTATTATAATCATTGAGATGTATAACACTTCGTGGTGAGGTATGGTTAAGATCTTTTAAGTGAAAAGGTTATCGGTTCTAATTCTGTGGATACCAAAAATCCAATTATGTTAAGGGTTGGTGTGATCCAGGGCAAGTACATATATCTTTTCTTTTTTAAACATATCCACATATTTTCCCAACTATTGATTTGCACATCTCAATGAAAACCCATTCTCTTTTCTTGAAGAAATAAAAACCCATTCTCATTACAATATTGTTGATAAAATGTGTGGAGCTACTCCTAAGATTTTATGATTTATTATTCTTTCATATTTTTAGGTTGAGTCTCTAATTTGTGATGGTTTTTATTTCTTTTTCAAAAACATTTCCACACATTTCCTCTTTATATCGTTATGCACTAATCTTAATGAAAACCATGCCCATTCCCATAACATTCCCATATTGTTAGAATGTGTGGGGCTAGTCCTAAAATTTTATGATTTATTATTTTGTAGGTTGAGTCTCTAGTTTGTGATAAGTAGTTGTGTATTTGAGTAGCCATACTCTATTCATGAAAGGGTTTTGTTAAATATTTTTTGAATTAGATATTTTTTTTATTTAAATGGTTGAAATATCAAATATATATATATTTGGTAAGTAGCAGTAAATTAAATTAAAATACAAAAAGTAATATAAATAGAGTTTTTATTATACTTGTCCAAAACTTGTTAGGGCTTCACTTTTTGACCAATATCCTATCACGTTAGTTCATATTGTGGGTTTTAAAATTATCAAAAATTGAACCAATATATTGCATGTATTAGGGGGGTGAGGGGTTTAAGGTGGGGGTGGGTAGAGTGGTTTATAAGGATTGAGGTATAAAAAGGGCTAGGGAGGAGGTTTTAAGTATTGGGAGGGGTTTCAACAAAAACAGTTTGGGTCAATATCTTTGGAAATTAAGGGTATTCTTTAATATCCCATGATCGCACGTGCTATGTGAGAGGTTCTCTAAATGAAGTCCCCGTCTTGTCCTTGTCGTGGGATATCAAGTTTCTACTGTAAAAAATTAACAAAGTTGTATCGTAAACTAGCATTCTGATTGAAAATAAAACAAATGCAGAAAAGGAAATAGAGACCATTGACGACCTTCACCAAGGTTCCTCAACGATAGAGAACGACCTGAAGTAGTCATATTCATCCCCCGAGAGAGTCGGTTGAGGGTCCTGGCGCAGGTCTGCAGCGGGAGGAGGAACCAACATTTGTTGTTGCTGGTTGTCAGGCTGCATGCCCATTTCATCTTTTTGCCCCTTTGTCGCCACGTCGATAGAATCTTTAGCTACGTGTCTGGTGTGCCGAGTGTCATGAATTTGATGCATGTCCTTTGTAGGATCCTACCGGTTCAGGCTTGGTGCAGTCGTTTGAATCAGTGGAGGTCAAAGGAGAGGGAGCGCGGTCACGTTCATAGAGAAATTGTGCAAGCACATTCTTCATTTTCCAATAATGGGAGAGTCATTATCGTAGAGGTTGCATGGAGCGGTGGCGAGCCATAACTTTTTCTTCCCAATCGTCCACCGCACTACGCATGCTGAGGGGAGTGCGAGCGTTGTATCCTGTAGAGATAGAATGGCATAATGTCACCCTGCTTCTAGCTCCCTTGGAGATGCTAAATTTGCGAGGAGTGGCCCTGAGTGTGATCGGCATATTCGATGAGTGGTTGGAAGGCCAAATAACGTTGGAGCGACCGAAGAAACGGGAAAAAATAGTCCGCTACTAGTGGAGCAAAATCTGTGCGGAACCATCGAGCATGATGACCAAGAGGCCAATACTAACGACGAAGGCCATCAAATTTCTTTGTTTCATGGAGGGAGCCATCTAGAACGATGTCTGTTTGAAGTGACCGATAGTACAGATGCGAGTGTTGTGCATGATGGAGTGCAAGCTGGAGTGCTCTTCCAAAGGGAGGTTTAAGCAAGGTTATAAAGGCGACGACGATAGCTAAGGAAAGTGGTCATTAAAACAGTGTCTCTCCTCCCTCCACGTCACAAGGTCTTGGGGCACCCACATCCAGGGTGTATAATTATAAATATTAAGATCAATAAAATAATCAATTTTTGTATATATTTCTATATTAAAATTATCTAATATATTTATCTATTTTTGAATATTTTATATTCATTTCAAATGTATTATATAATAATTAATTTTTTAGTATCATATAATTGAATTAAATAATGAACCGTTAAAAAAGAAGACAATAATGTTCAGGTTTCTCAATATAACATTACTTTGACTAGCACTCATCTCACTCCTTCCCAATTGAATATGGCATCCACATAGTCCTTAATCACCTCATTTTGAGTATTTTCCATATCTTCTCATTATTAAACATCATCATAATTGACTATCATTGTTTTTTCTTAATCACCATATCATTGTTGTATTCAATCTCACTAGTAGAAATATGTCAAATGAATATTCATGAAATTTTAAGTTCAATAATGGCGCCCAACCATAAGCCATAATTGAAAGCAATTATTTCCAACATTAATGATTTTCTCTATCGGTATTTCACATATATTCTCATTCTAAACAAAATAACATGAATGTGGTCGATGGTAATATTGATATTTAACTGGTGGTGCATTATTATCACCAACGTAAAATGATCCATTTTAAAAGGGAGTTTACCAAAGGTTGTGAGGGATCAAATCTCTGAAAGTACAAACCCTTTTTTAAAGTGCAAATGTTGAGGAAGAGTTTTAATTTATCTAATTTGTGTGTGTTCTTGTAAATATTTTAAATCTAATTTGAGTAGAAATGTATTTTTTTATAAAAATAAATAAATGACACATGTCATCTCCAAAATGAGCACAGAAGGAGTTACACATCCCCCTATTGAGTTGTAGAATGTGCCTCTTTGGTGCAATAAGTCCTACATCTACTTATAACCTTTAGGTTTCTTGATAAGGTCAACTTTAATCAAATACCATCTATATTGGATTATTTGATAAAGGAAAAAATGATCATGCTGCGTTTCCTTGCATGCTAATTCTATATATATATATATATATGTGTGTGTGTGTGTGTGTGTGTGTGTGTGTGTGTGTGTAAGTGTGTCCACACTCAACAATTCTCACAAATACAAGTTATTATAATAAATACAATTTGTAGCCTTAAAATATTAATAAAAAACATTTATTTGATATCAAAGATTAAGCCATTATGAATACATAAAAAATGTCACTTAAAAAAATACAAGTTTTAAATCTCTCTTTTTCTAAATTGAAATATATAATCCGCTAGGGGTTCGATGATTAGGAAATATTATAGCATGTAGGTTCATATTGCGAGATTTAGTACTCTAAAATATGGAAGCAATATATTACCTAATATATAAGGGTACAGTAGGTATTTTTAATATATTAAAAACATGTAGATATCTAGGGGGTTGAATAGGGTGTCATTGGGTTTGAATATGTACTCTATGTCTAAGTTTGTGTAATTTTGATTAAGTGTGAAGTCGAGTTAGTATTTTAATAAGTATAATATGTGTAAAGGTAGTGTGAATCCAATTGTGTTTGGTGTTAGAGTGGTGTTTGAATATGTATGATTTGTGATTGAAAGTGATGAGAAGTTTATTGAAATGATTATGAATGAAGTTGACATGTGTTTAGGGGTTTGTTCCCCATCCTCAAATATTTTATCTCACTAAGATTTCATATTTGACCTTGAAAAGTTTATAGGGATTATAAGATTTGTGTCATAGGTAAAAATAACACCATAATAAAGATAAAAACAAAAATATATATTAAAAATGTAATGGAGAAAATAAATACCTAAAATGTCTAATGAAAATGACGATTTTATAATTTGTAAAAATGTATTGAAAAAAAGGTTCAAAAATATAAGAAAAGTGAACCCAAAATATAACCACATCAATACAAAATTGAAATTAATAACTTTTTATAAAGTAATCAAACAAATTACTAGTTAAAAAAAGTACATGTAAACTATTATAATACGCCAAAAATATACATCTTAGTATCTAATGGGACAAATTTCATTTCAAAATTCAAATAATTCTGATGATTATTTGTTAATAATTATAACATATATTTCATTTAGAATTCAAATAATTAGGATTATCTGTAATTTGAGTTCCTTTGATATTATGGCTATGATGTCCTAATTTTGAACTAGTTTTATTTTGTATCAGTTTCGTACATTAATGTGCACAAACATATCCACTTATGAAAGGAATATATTCCCCTTTATGAAATCTATTTATAAATTGTTAGAAATCTAATTCTAAAGGATTAGAGATTTGTAATTAATGTAAAGATATAATACTTAGAAATGAAGAGTCTCTTTATATTTCAAGGGACATCCGTTGGAATATCAAGATTAATAATCATATCTCATGTATAAATTTAGCATTTATGATCAATAAAATTCAGATATTTGGGAGTTATCTTTGCAAGTGGTATCAAAACATTCATAATTCGTGTGTTTATTTTGGTAATATGTTACTTGCTCATGAGTCTTATAGTTTTCTCTTTGTTCATTCATGCTGCCTTGCCTTTTGCATGCTCTCATCCATAACTGGTATCCTAGACATTTGCTTGGAAACCCTAACTTAATTTCTTAGTTGGATACTATTGTTGCTTTGTATCCTAGACATTTGTTTGGAAACCTTAACTTAATTTTTTAGATGGATACTATGGTAGCTTTGTATCTTGTGAAGATGCATGAGACTCCTATAGATCTATCCACAATGGTGAATGTGTGAGCACAACACTTCCTATGAACTAGGCATAGTCGACGAATTCAACGTTTGAGGGCCTCACTATGTTTCATGCAAGTTGCGAAAATAATTGGTGTTGCATGTTATAGCACCATCTCCACTCATAAGAATGTCATTTCTTTCATTATTTATCAACTAGCATAGATCCATCTAAAAGGGGATCTACTAAGCACCTAGAGGGATTAAATATCTCAATGTGTAAACCATTTTTTAGAGTGGAAGTGTTGAGTAAATGTGTAATCCAGTGTTTATGGTTTTAATTTATCTAATTTATATTAGATGTAATTCTAAATAATTTAAATTTAATTTAATTTAGGATGTTATTTTTAACAACATTTTATTATTTTTTATAAATGACACATATCAATTTTAGAAAAAACACTTATTTTTTATAAATGACACATGTCAACTTTAGAAAAAGCACTGAAGTAGTGTAAAAACTATTGTTTTGTGGACCATAAATTACCTACTCTCCCTTACATAAAAGTTGTGCATTCACTTCGTGAACCCTAATTTACTCCGTGAATACTTGGAAGCAAAATTGACTTGAGTCTCTTCATTATGAACCCTAGCATTTCCTGGAAACCCTAATCTCTACGTCTAGCTCCACCCAATAATACTTGCAAGCAAAATTGACTTGAGTCTCTTCATTATGAACCCTAGCATTTCCTGGGAACCCTAATCTCTACGTCTAGCTCCACCCAATAATACTTGCAAGCAAAATTGACTTGAGTCTCTTCATTATGAACCCTAGCATTTCCTGGAAACCCTAATCTCTACGTCTAGCTCCACCCAAGATTCCTCTCCTCTGTGTACTATGTGTACTATTATTTTAAGACTTGGCGATTGGAGTGAACTCTCCCTATTGTTGTGTGTAAATATTGCCTCCATGAACTGGTCACTGTTGGTGCATACATACCCCATTGGTGCATTATCGCATCATACAGGTGTGTCTTTGTGAATGCATATTGTTGCGTTGATATCATTTTTTCGTTGCTTATTGCCACTGCTACATGCAGACCTGGAAACTGATGAATTCTAGATTCAATGCCACCTGCGACTACCTAGACCCAATTTTTAACTGTTGCATTTAAGAGTGACTGGTAAATTTTTGTTGAAGTATTTTCTAGACTATTGGAGCATAGGAATTTATGCATTCATTTTGATTAAAATCATTCTTATTCCACTCGAGTAATAAGTTTTGAAATAGTATTTGTCATAGAGATAATTTCTTTGAAATATGATTGGATTATGGTGATAATGACTCTCTTATGCAGTATTAGAGAGTACTGGAAAATGTGTAGAAAATATACTTATTGTAAAGGTGGTAGAGACTTTATGCGTGCACCTACCTCTTTGTTTGTTTTCTCAAACTCAGTTAATTTGTATATACCTGTACATAACTAGCTTTGAATATGCATTCATTAGCATCTGTTGTTGGAGTTGTTCCCACTCGAGAGACCCTTGTTTATTGATTAAAAAAAATGAACTACCCCAAAGATTCTTTTAAGGGAGAGAGTAGTCTATGAGAAGAGTCTTTTAAGGGAGAGAGTAGCATAAGAGAAGATTCTTTTAAGGGAGAGAGTAGCATAAGAGGAAGAAGAATTTTAAAGGCAAGGTGGAAAGAAAGAATTCAAACAACAAGAGACCAGATTTAGATTTATACTATAAGTGTTGTGGGAGGAATGGACATGAAGAAGATTGGCCTTGGGCCCTCTGGAATTCTATCAAATGAAAACATAATCATATGAAAAAAGACAAAGGTAAAATTCAAGAGGTTGGTAAAGTTCTTAATCTGCTCAACCTAAGTATTTATTTGTACTTGTTTAATTATATTGTTAAGTATGTATATTGATTTAGGTATTTAATTTGATGAAGTCTATTTAAAAACTTGATGTTCTCCACAGAATAATTAGTTAGTTTGGTCTAATTAACCAAAGAATATATATATATATATATTTAGTTTTATTAATATGATATTTATAAGTATTTGTGTGTGGTTGTTTATTTTGTTTATTATGATATCAAAGCCATCATGGGTAATGTAAATATCTCACACAAGAAATGAAAAGCCTTGTATCTTTGATAAACCTATTAATAGGGGGTTTGAAATTCTTGTGTGAAATATTTGGTAGTGGAAGTTGTTGTGCCAAACCACTGAGATAAATCTGATTGACTGCTTGTGTAAGGTTTGTAGTTACACCAAAAAGTATAGATGTTGGTAAACATATGAAACCAAGGTCATAATCCAAGGATCCAAGTGTGATGATCAATCCATGTTATTTTCTTAGAGGTGTAGTGTTAACCATGTTATTTTCTTAGAGGTGTGGTGTTTATTTTTAATGGAATACTCCAACACCCCCTTCCAACTTAGCTCAAATAAATTAAACCTTGGAAAGCTAAGATTTGATACTATGTAAGGTTTGTCCTTACACCAAAACTTATATATGTTAGTAAACATATGAATCCAGCACATAGTCCAAAAATCTCAATGTGGTAATCAATCCACTTTATCTTCCCAAGTTGAAGGATCTTTTACATGAATCTTTGATCCATCTAAAGCTCTATTCCAGATAGGTTCAAAACCTTCCCTATGAATACCATGGTTCACGAATAGTATACCTTCTCTTAATCTGGATCTGAAATGAGAAAAGAAAAACACATTTTTGATTCCAAGATAGCGACAGAGAATGTTTTAAAGGTTAGAGAAATCTTTCCAATTAGAGAAATCACAGATCTATGGAGATCCAAAGAGATTTTTTCATTGTGACTAGAAACCTTCAACTTATTCAAACGGATACAGCGATAGCTTTAAGTTGCACTTGTAAAGATTCTTGATATATAGATATCACTTGTAAAGATTATTGATGTGTATATATCATAGTTTTGATAGTGTTATCCTGAGGAATCACTACATGGAAGTTTTGATTCTGCATTGCATTATCTACTTTATAGATTTGAGTGAATGGTTATTCCATGTCAATAAATTTTTTCATAGGAAGGAAGATCATTAATGTTATTAGGTTAATTACTAAAGTTTATAGAAGTGTATATCTTTTATCTCATCGAAATTTGAACATATAAATATGTATCAGTTAAAGCATATCAGAGTATGCACATGGAATTATTTACAACACTTGCACATCCACATCCAGTGGACAGAATGACGGGACCTTCCTCGGCGTTATCAGACTGTAGAATTTTTTTGATGGGCGTGGTTTGACATAAGCAAAACGTGTGTAGAATTTTTTTTATTTATATTGTTGTTTGTTGTTTGACTACATGGTTGAGTTAGATAAAGATCAAGATTCTTGGAAGAAAACATAAAGACGTATGCATATGCACGAAATTATATTATTAATTAGTTTGTACAAGACTCTGAGTGTAGATCGGTGAAATTTGTGTTTGCATACACTGTGGGTGGTGACAAAATAATCTATTTTTATCAGGTCGACCATATTATGATTCTTTGAGACCCGATGAAGACTTGCAGTCATGATCAAGAATCAAAGACTATACTTCATCTCTCAAGCAGCCTAGAGTATACTTAGAATGCAATGTGGAGAATGAAGCAATGTGGAGAATGAATTAGAGATAGATTTATTTATTTTTGTCTAAATAGAGCTAATTACATAATCTGATGTAAATAAATATGCATAATAGGTTTGTTAATTCATTGGTATAAGGCCTAGGTGTAAACTAAAATCACAGGAATTCATGGATACTTGGTTATAAACTTTAAGGGAGGGAGGTGTTTACTCAAAGTCAAGTTTAAAAAATTTGAATCAATCAAAAGTTAATTAGGTTAACCTCAATTTGGTCATAAATGGATCTATTGTAAGTAGCTTATGGACATAGGGTGTTTTATTTAATAAAGCCTATTTAAAGGCTTTGGTGTTTTCCATTGTAAGATGTTTCACCATGGAGTGTGTTTAAAGGCTTTGATGTTTTCCATTACAAGATGTTTCACCATGGAGTGTGTTTAGATAATTTGGCCTAATTGAAAAAGGAAATGATATATTTTTATATATTGGTTACAATGTAAATTACCAATGTTTTTTTTTGTTGGCAGAGTGGTGGAACCCCCTGACTAGCAGGGTTGCCATTGGCTAAGTAACCACGAACCAGGGGCATCTAAGCCGTCAAAATCACCCAGGGATCGCACCTGGCCTGGACCGCACCAACCCTTAACATGGTTGGATTTTTTGGTATCCAACGAAATTAGAATTGACAACCTTTCAGCTTAGGGAGCGTCTTAACCATATCCGACCACCAACTATTCTATATCTCACTGATTAAATTACCAATGTTTATATTAAATGTTATTTTTTGTTAAACGATTGTGTTCATTTTTAATATATATAAGATTGACAATCTCTATTTTTTATTTAGATGGTAGAATATTATTAATTTTCATCACATTTTAGTATTAAAGTAATTAGATTGCTAAATATATATTGGTTAAGAAAAATTATATAGATATAATTTTTTTCTTTTAAAATTAGTGTGTTTATAAATTTATATAAAAATTTGAGATTTTAAAATTTAATATTGTTTTGGATATAAATATGATAAAATATTAAAAAAAAAAGATCTCTTAAAATTTACTATTTTGATACATTAAAATAAAATAAATCTACATTTAATAAAATTAATGTTATTTTAATTAGTTAAAATTTCATGAATTTTAATTTAGAGTTAAAATAAATTTATATGATATCATATGATTAATGAGTTAAAAAACGATGCCCTCCTTATATCTGTGAGTTCATATCCACTCCTCTCAAATGAAAAACCATGCCCATTTCCCATATTGTTAAAATATGTGAGATACTCTTAAGATTACATGATTTATTATCTTGTGGGCTTTTAGTTAGACCTAAGTGGTTACTTGTGTGATTATCTATACTTTGTTTACTCATATTTATCTATAAAAATATTTTATTAAATTTTAAATATATTAAAATATTTGAGATATTCTTAAGATTACATGTTTTATTATCTTTGCATAGTTTAGAATGGGTTTTTAAGTTAAATATAAATAATTATTTGTGTAATTATTTATATTTTTTATTCATATTTATCTATAAAAATATGTTATTAAATATTAAATATATTTAATTTTTATTTAATTTATTTTTATAATGAATCATATATATAAACATTAAATATAATAAATAAAATAATTTTATTTTTAATTAATATATATAACATAAATATTGTTTTTCTTAATATATAATAAAATAATTTTTTTTAACATCGTGTAACCTAACATAATGTAATTAAAATAAATCTGATTTTTTTTTTTAAATAATAAGAGTATTCTACTTTCTCAACACGTAAAGAACTCATCTCAATCGAGAATGAGAGCCACATAGTTCCTATAAGTGATTTGACTCTTCACATTTTTTAATCTTCCCCTAATCACCACGCCATTGTTGTATTCATGTAATCTTATTTTCACCAAGTAGAGATGTGTTCATAAAATAAAATGAATTGAATATATGTCAAATCAATATCCTTTGATAAAGGTGACACAGATAAGTTATATTTGAAAAAAAAATCAAAACTCAATTTTTTGTGTTATTTTTTTCTAATGAAAGTAACATAATTAAGGGGATTTGGATTCTAATTTTTAAATAAAGTTACAATTTTAAAATTATTTGAAATTAATCCAACCCTAATTATGTTAATCTCAATTTGGTTATTAATGAATTATTTTATATAGTTTATGGGTATGTGCCAATGTGGTATTGCTCATCATTATGATGAAAATTATTTAAATATTTAATGCAAGTAGATTATTTATATATATAATGATGACTGGCGTCTGTTGAGATCAACTTTGGTCTATTAGATTTTTAGAAGGATAAACTTGGTTTACTTTAAAATCTTGTTTTTGTGCTAAAAAAACTTGTCAAGAAGCTTTCCAAGCTCACTATAGTTTTGGAAAGTTAGGAAGTTATAAAGGTTTGTATTATAGCAAATAATATAAAATTCAGATTTAATGTGGGTATAAACAAAGCACTCTAAGAGAAAGTGATTTTCATCTTCAATGCTCATAGGCTCACACAAATCACAAATCCTTTCCACCCATGGAGTATTAGGAATATACCAACTCCTCGTTTCGCTATGGAGTTCATGAGAGTTCGTTCTAATCTTGGCTATATTAATTTTCTTTCATGAGCTAGTTACTACCGAGAGATACTTCTGATCTTCCAAGTTATGATTAGTGACCTCCTTATAGTATCTTAATTTTTTCTTAATTGCTAAATTTTCCTCACAGTAGAATATCTCTTTAAAATTAGAAGTAATATTAATTTTGACTTTATCAATGTTCTACAAAATGTCGTTTTCAATAATGCCCCAATGGTTTAACCAAGCCATGGTATCTTTACACCAACACCGCTTGAGGTGTAGTTGGTTTTGACTTGAGTTTAAAACAATTTTTTGAAGTCTCTCGTTTCCCATGTTATTTATCTTATGCTTGTACATCAGGTACCTAGTCATAGCTATGCTCTCAATGGGGGAACGACCCACTTCTATGAGGAGAATAGGATAAGGTGTATTGTTGTTAATTTTGAGGTTGTAAGTTATAAACCTCTTTTGGATTTGCACAATATTCCTCCAAGATTCTCTAGAAATGTTGCACCCCCATCCTTCACAACCATACAAGATAACAGGGATGACAAGAGTTTCAAAGATGAACTTTTTATCCCACTTGACTAGATCGGTTGACTTACAGTTATTTTCAAGCCCAATATAAGCTTTCCACCCTCCATTAATCATTTTCTCAATGCTATAGTGCCAATTGAGCTTGTGATGGATATCAATTCCAAGATACATGTAAGGAGTCACTTCCTATAGATTTCTATTATCGTAAATCAAATTTGCATATGTGTCTTTCTTATATTTTATAATCATGATTTTTGTCTTGTCGGTGTTAACAGTCATACCCATGTTAGAGAAAAAATATTTAAGAATTCTTAATTGCTTATCAAGATTAGAAGGACACATTTCCATAAGAACAATATCATCTTTATAAAGTAGGAGTATCATAACTATCCTAGTTAAGATTGTACCGACGCAACATGCTTCTTCTAAACACTTTTCTATCTTATCAATGTAAATGCCAAAAAGGGGAGGGGAGATGGGGCAGCCTTGTTTAAATCCAATATTACAATTTATATATGTTGTCGACCACTCATTATTCTTAAACTTGGCAATGACCTTTTTGTATAACCTTATCACGACAGATCTCAACTCAAAAAGAACCTTAAGCTCCTTTAGCCTATTCCATAGGTTATTTCCAGGCACTGTATCAAAAGCTTTTCTAAAATCCACAAAGCAATAAAATAGGTCAGACTTATTATTATGGAATTCATTTACAATGATCCTAAATGTAACAAGGTGGTATGTGGTTGAATGATTCTTTTTAAAACCTGCTTGGTCTTTAATCTAATTACCTTTCATTTCTAACTAATATATAATATAATATAAAATATAAGTTTAATATTAAATTTACATTATTTAACATCTAATTAATTAAATTGTTCACTTAAATGTTGTTTAATAAAAAATATGTGAGTTTGATTTTTATTTTTTTTGATTATGTGAGTGTGGTTTATAAAAAAAAATGAGTGAATAAAGTTTAATATTTTTGGAATTTATAAAAAAACATAAAACATGAAAATTACTAGAACTTTAAAGTTCCATTAAAATTGGTCATTTGATTTTATAAAAGATGATGGTAAATTAAAATCATTTTAACGAACTTATTGTTATGTTCATTGTTTGGGGTTTCATAAAATTTGGCTTATAATTAAATAAAATTATAAATTTATTTAAGATGATGTGATTGACTAGTTAAATCATTTGAATTGATTAATGTTAAATTTTATAGACTTTATATGCATGAGTTTATTTGTTTATTTTTTTATGTTTGTGATTAATAAAGATGTGAAAAAAAAATTATTTTAAGTTAATATATACAAACTTATATATGATAATGATGATGATAATGATTAATGTCCATTGAGACCAACTTTGGTCTATCGGAACTTAAGAATGATTTTGTTCATGTCCTCAAAAAGCTTGTCAAGAAGCTTTCCAAGTTCACTATAGTTTTGGCAAGTTAGGAAGTTATAAATGTTTGTATTGTAACAAATACTATGAAACTTAGATCTAATGTGCGTGTAAGCAAGGAACTCTAAGAGAAAGTGATTTTCAACCTCAATGCTCATAGAATCACACAGATGGTAAACCATTTCCGCCCATGGAGTTTTAGGAATAGACCAACGCCCTGTTTCGTTATGGATTTCATGAGAATTCGTTCTAATCTTGGCTATATTCATTTTCTTCCGTGAGCTAGTTACTACCCAAAGATACTTGTGATCTTCCAAGTTAGGATTAATGACCTCCTTATAGTGTCTTAATTTTCTCTTAACCGCTAAATTTTCCTC
>LPNX010862101.1:88441-151942 GCA_001517045.1 Pseudotsuga menziesii
AATATTACTTTTTTTTATATAACCTTTTTAATATCACTATAAAATTGCATCTGGTTTGGACATGCCTATTTAAATCAAACTAAATGTGATGCGATTTTAATATATACCCCCCCCAAAAAAAACACGCCATGAAAAAAAAACACACGATAAAAACACGATATCACAATAATGCATCTAGTCCTATCATATTACTATACAATGTGCTATACCCATTCCATTTTGGTGTTTGTCTTTTCGAAAAACATTTCAACATATTTGTTCTCCTTATATTGTTATGCACTCATATCCAATCCTCTAAATGAAAAACGATGCCCATTCCCATATTGTTAGAATGTGTGGGGCTACAGCTAAGATTTTATGTGAGATAAGTAGTTATCTATGTGATTAGCTATACTCTATCTATAAATGGATGTTGTTATATTAATTTGATTACACACCCTCTCCAATTCAATTTTTCCTTATCTTAAGGTTGAGATAATCCCTCTTAAAGTTGTTCACATGAGGAAGCATGTATATATACAAATTTTCAATATATAAGTATGAATACTAAGATCAATGAAACAATTAGTATGTTTTATATATTCCAATATTAAAATGATCTAATTATATTTATCATTATTCATTTTCAATATGTAATATAAAATTAATTTGTTGGTATCGTATAAATGAAGTAAATAGTGAAAGTTAAAAGAGGAGACATTCGCATCTGGTGGCTGGGGACTCTAAGGTGGTTATAGATTGGGTGTGAAAAAATGAATTATTGCCTATTCTTACTTTGGATTGGTAGCAGCGGAAAATAAGACAACTCCAAGAAGGTTTCGAGGATATCTCTTTTTAGCATGTGTATAAGGAATACAATACTATAGCTAACAAGTTGTTCTAAGAAACTTTGGTTCTTGAAGAAGGGATTCTCATATATGAGGAAGCTAAGAATGCCAAAGTGATTTCGAGGGGGTCTTATTGAGTGTTTTGCTTGTGTTGTTCTTGTTATATAAGTTGATAAGTAACATTTTTATTGCTTTTTGTGATCATATTGTTGGAACACTGTGTTACCACCTGAGTTTCAATCAGTTGGAACAATAAGTGAGCTGCCAAAGCTGAACATTTGCTTGTTCGAATTTTCAAGTTCAGAATTCCATGCAGGTCTTCTCAGGGCCTTTATTTATTTATTTTTTAAGCATGTTCATACCCCACGGGGAATTGTAATAAAATGACTTAGCATGATGAATTTATGTAAAATGTTTGGATTCCTAGGACAGCCATTAATATATTATTCCAGGGTGTTTTTTTCTTGTTAATTATATATTGTTTTTTAACGATTTATAATTTTCAAGTTTTCACTCAAGCCTCCAAAGCTGGAATAATTGTCTTAGTGGTTAGGCCTTGGAAGATTATTAAAACCCAAGTCTCAATGTATATTACCACACTAATAATTATTTTGAGTCATAATGAACATGTCCTAAGTCTCTCATAGGTTTTTTTTATTTTTTTTATTTTATGGGAAAAAATATTATTATTATTTTTTTTCCCGTTTTTACATGCTTATTTTTAATAAGTTAATTGTAAAGGTTCAAAAAGTCATAAAAGTGGAGTTAGGAGGTTGTTTTTTGCATGGGCGTGCTCATTTTCTAACTCGGAGCACCCACTTAACCCCAAAACCCACTTTCCTAAGTTTTCAAGTAATTATTTATCTCCAAAATTAATTATTACTTAAAAAACCCAAAAAAAGACCAAAAAAATGGACTAAATGAGAAATTCGGCAACTCATAAAAAATTGGAATCTTGACAAAAATTGATTTTGTAAGTTGGAAAAGGTAAATAGAATTATTCATAAAGAGTTACAAGTCACCAAAAGGAAAGAAATGGTTGTTAAATATCAAATTGGATTTTTTTCCAAGAGAGGGGCGCTTTTCCCAAGAAAGAAAGATTTGGTTTGAGGATAAGCTTTTAGAATTTTGGTAATTGTCTTCTTTATGCCCCAAATCATGGGGATCTAACTCACATCCAACTCACGCCAAGCTATCAAGCTCATCCTTTACCAAGTGCGCCCCCTCATGATGAGTTTTTCTATTTAAGGGAGCAAGTTCTCTTCATTTCGACATGAGAAGTGTATGGAATCTATGCTCCTGTATAAAATCTAGTTAGTTTGTTGAATTATTGAATGAAATCGAAAGGATTTGGAGGCATACTTGAGTCGAGCATTAGTGTGTGGCGATTTTTTGGTGTTGCATGATGAATGTCTGTATTGGTTTCTTCCTACATTCTTTGTTGTTCTAACAGGTCTTTGAAGGATTAATGATAATTGGTAGAAGAGGCTAAATAACTAGTTTCTTATTTGTTTATTAGAGTTATTTATGTGAATAGATCTTAGATTTGTATGCTTTACTTGTTTGTATGCATACGTTCTAATCTTTTGCATAGGTACTCTCGGATATAACGATTTGGTGTAGTCATTGTTCAAACTATGTAGGGATATCTAGCATAAAGGAGTGTTGGTTCTTGTTTGATTCCATCATACCTCTACGTTCATTTGAAGAAGATCTAAGTCCCTCTGCTCTCCACTTGAGGACTCCATTGCCCAAAGTTTCCAAGCTTTTGGGGCATTCTTTCTCTCATATTTCCTCACAAAAATTTTAAGATTCTTTTTCCGGTTACTAGTTCTTAGTGCATAGTTGAATATCATTAATATATTAGAGAATATCATACTAATATGATTTATATATGCACTTACAGTTCATATCTGATTTTAAAAAGTAATATTTTATAAGATATAGCTTCTAACAAGTACTAATATGGCATTTAAAATTTTCTATCTCTAAAGTACTTGGAAATTTTGTTAAATTTTGTATGCTTTTAAATGATTATCTAACATCTTTGGCTCATATTTTCTCGTTGTTTTTTAGAAAACGGTGATCAAGTAGAGAGGAACAATGGTGAAATTTTGAAGATCTAAGCCATCCAGAGACCCCTCTTCTTACCATTTCTTCTGTGGCCATTTGTCTGAGGCCTTAAAACTTGTAAATTTGTGTTTCCTATCCTACAAAGGAACACAAATACCCTTTAATGTAATCACTGTAAAAAGAGAAGCAAGTGGGCATGTAAGTGCCCATACCCCATCCCCTGATTGGGGATTCACATCTTTTTTCATTTTTTTATTTTTTCAAAATTTTCAAGTTTTTTTACTTTATTGTTTTAAAATTAACAAATCCGACCATGTTCTCAGAAACGAGAGTATCGGTACTGATATTTTAATCAACTCATATTTAAAGTTTAAAACTCTTAAAATAAACAATGATTCAATTCTTGTATGCTCTTTTCAACACTGCAGGCCATTGGTTGGATCGGTGGGACAATCAGAAAGGGATTGTAGTGACTAGTAATTATTCTAATATCCAAATTAATCATTGAAGTGAAAATTTGACACTTTTTCAGCATTACTAAAGTTGTGGGGAAAGTATTCAAGTGAAGTGGGAACTACTAGAAAGTGACTGTGGGGCCTCATTAGGATACACTCTTGTCTGTGTAGTGTTGAACACAACCCCATGACTCCATCTGGCCCACACGTCATTGTGAGAGCCACTTCCTAGTAAATCCAAGCATATTCCTCGTACCCCTCGAGTATATTTGGAATCCCCTTTTCCCTTAATAATCAAATAATTACCATCTGTAATAAGATTGACCAACAATTAACCCACTCCTTAATTACTCACTTAATAATTCTAAAACTCACTAATCGAGACAACTGCAATACTTCTTGAGACATCACTAGAAACCCCCTTACACAAGCACTCCATTAGCACTGGTCTATCTAGCATTCTTATTTATTGTTTATATTTAAGTTAATCAATGTGTTGTATGGAATATTATTCTATATGCTAGCTATTTAAGTTATTTGTAGTTCATCTTAGTTTCAGTATTTTATCATCTCCAAGAATTGTTGTTTTATTTTCATAGATTAAAACAGCCTTAGATCATTTTACTAGGTACCACCCCCCTTGGCTTCACTAGGAGAGAGCCTCGACGAAGGAGTCAAGATCAAGTGACAGTACTTGACTCTTTCTTTCTCTCAAGGTCGCACCCAGTGTCCTGAATATTTATGCCACATGACCTGAGGTGGGAATTAGGCGGCAACATTTTGGCATAGCTGTCGGGGATAAATATTTCTATTCCCAGAATATGATTTTTGTTTTCTCTTTTTGTTTTTCCTTTGTTTGACGATTTTTTAGATTAGTTTTTAATTTTTCATCTAGCGATTCCAATAACCTTTTTCTTTTTCATAAATTTACAAGGAAAAGCAAAAAATATTTTTTGTGAGAAAATTTTGATGCATATTCTTCTTCTCACATGTCGACTCCATTGAAAGGATAAAACCCTATTATCTCATAAACTTGTGATTTTTTTTTTTTGTAGATAATCCCATGTGACATATTAAAACCTTTAACGCTCATAATTTGGCAACTCCACCTATTCAATACAAGGTTCAATGGTTATATCAATTGCATACTATTAATTCCTAATATGAATTAATCAAGGGATTAGCGTGGTGCCTAGATAGCTGGACTTTTTCATCCTATCTATTCTCAAACATCCTGTATTTTCCTAACTTTGGCAATGATGTGGGGGATGTATATAAATGGATTCCAGTCTTTCATGGAAATTATGGTGATTCGGCCATCTGGCATATCAAGTCTTTCCTTCAATTGTTGGTTGACTCCAATGTTCCTTATGAGGACAATATGATGGAAATGCTTGCTAGTACTTTTCAGGGAGATGTTGGTTATTGGTTCTATCAGGGCCTTTGTAATAAATGTATATCCTCCTTTCCAAGATTCCTATAGATGCTTTTAGAGCATTGTCATGATGGTAGGGGTAGTATGAATGGTTTGAAAAAATTCCTTGAAAATACCTTTACCTTCTACATATCTGGGACAGAGTATCACATGGAAACATATGATGAACCTTTTGCCATGATACAAAGTATTGAAGACTTGTAATCACTTCTTGAACATTTAAGTGAAGAGGAGATCCATTATACTCCCATCAAAGAACTTCCTCTTGTTGTCATAGACAACATCGAATGTGTGGAAGTTCCTCTAAGTTATTTAAGAAAGGAAGAGATTAACCAACGTATTAAAGAATATGGGGTCTCTCTCAACAAACAACAAGATTCTGAAGATGGGCACATCCATGACAATCATGTTGAAGAGTTTCTTGAAGAACCCTTATTTGGATACATTGTTGAAAACCATCCTCATATCACTTTAACTGAAAATAACAAAGATTTGGCAATGCTAGAGGTACCCATTGAGAAACACCAACCAAGTTATCCTTGAATATTTTCATAAAGGTTCTTTGATTGAAGAGATTATTGAATATCCCCTTCATGATACCATAATAGAAACTATTGAAAATTTGGAGTGTTCTCATGAATATTTCATTGATAATGATCACATTTTTTCTTCATATTTACCTCAAGAAGAAACAATTAGAGAAGCCTATAAAGGAACTTATGATAATATATGTATGGCATGTGATGAAACTATCCCTTGTTCTCCACATGTTAATGAAGGTTTGGAAAGTTTACTACCTTGTAACATTTTTGAAACCAAATCTTCTAAAGAATATTGCTATGTAGTACTCAAATTTACATTTGTGGGTTGAAAAGACATGCATTGACTTCTGCAAAAACACTACATAGAAGAAATAACTTCATTAGACAATGTCAGGTCTGGGTTTTATAATGACTTTTATGGAAATTATTTTCTATATAATTCCAACTTTAGTGTATGAATTTTTAATTGAGAAAGGAGTTGGTCATATAATTGGATCATGACCTCCCTTGGGGCCTAGTGCTAGTTCCAATTGGGAACACAAACAAAAATACTGGGAGCGCTTCATGTGTAAACAAGAGAAGGACTGCTTCCTTAGAAAATGACTACCATTGCTAACCCACAACCATCGCCTAGAAGTAGTCAGGTCGAAAATAATGGTACTGTCATTGATGTCAAATGTTGAAAAGGAACACATGAAGGAAAGAACAATGGATTGATGAACATTGAACAAGAAGGATGCATAAAGAAAAGAAGATTATTGGTTATAATAAGGATATGCATGTTCACTCTTGCATAAAAAAGATGAATGAAGTTAGCACAAATATAACATGAAGATTCTATGCCAGTTTGAAGAAATATATGATGAAATCATGTATATGAAATTTTGTTTGAAAAAAAGTGTAAGAATGTCAGTTTGAAGAAATACATAAGAAGTACATTTAGAATTAATAAGTACTTAAGGTATATATGCAAATCCTAAATGCACCCAGTCATGGTTCTTCAAGGTAAAAGTCATAAAAGTTAGCTAGACAAAGGTTCGAGAGTACATAAGTGGTGTGAGAATGAAATGTAGGTTT
Source organism: Pseudotsuga menziesii (assembly GCA_001517045.1). Classification (NCBI taxonomy): domain Eukaryota; kingdom Viridiplantae; phylum Streptophyta; class Pinopsida; order Pinales; family Pinaceae; genus Pseudotsuga; species Pseudotsuga menziesii. The sequence goes on from LPNX010862101.1 coordinate 94,851, forward strand.
AGAAGCATGCTAATATCGGAAGTGTGCAATACCAACAAGTGATGATACTTAAAGGGCACAAGACCACACATGAATTAACTCCGAAGTGAAAAAATCCCACTAAGAAATGGGACACATATACACAAGTGTCCATTAAAGCACAAATCCATATGTGTAAACACCACCATGGTTTTGGACAAGAGTATGCAAAAATCCATGTGTTAAAACATGAGAAAATAGATTATGACGAGAGACACCATCTATTTTCTCATGTTAAAACATGAATTGGTTAACTTAACCAAGAAGTAAGGAGTACGAGCGTCATCGATTAAAAGGAACCCCAACGTGCGGACACACTCTTTGAGCAAGAGCAACATAAGTAGAAATGAAGTGGTTGTGATAAAGTAAGCTTGAAGATGAATTCAATATGATTTGTTGAATAAGAAAGCCTCGTATTTTGGGCATCAATCGTTCGTTGAACTAGAAAGAAGACATACAACAAAGAGGTGAATGTACAGAAGTATTGAGAAGTCTCAACATAATTTGTGTAAATAAGGAGAGTGCTTAGAATAGAGATATACGACGAAAGTAACAAAGCAACATACCATTGCTGGATTGGAGATCTCAAAAGGTTGAAAAGCATAAAGAGGGTATTTCATATATATTGTGAAGTTTTGTTGTAGTGATCTGTCAAAGGTGCAGATAAGAGAAGATAGTTATAAAAGATATTGATCAGATAAAATCAGAGATAACTGTAGAAGACGCAAATTATACAAGATCACAAATAGATATAGAAGATGGAGATCAGAGATTACAAATAACTGTAGAAGATTCAAATCATAGGAGATATTGAATAGATGCAGAAGACACAGATCAGTTGTGGATTTTTGAGTGTGCAAAAGACATAAAAATTAGAAAGTTAAAAGGATGTAGATATTGGAAGGTGCATAAGACGTAGATATTGAAAAGTGCAAAAGATGAAGATATTGGAAGGTGCATAAGATCCATACACTATAAAGTACAAAATATGTAGATGGAATACAAGATGCAAATAAGAGGGATCATATAGGGTGATGCAATAATTTGTAAATTTCATATATTGAACACTGTAGGACAAAAGGACGTAGATCATAGAAATAAACAAAACTTCATTTCAGGGTGGTTGGATGGGGCAAGGAGAGAGAGTTGCAACTTCCTTCCAATTAGTGCTAGTAAAACTAGTGACTCGGTGTTCACGGTTAGTTTGGTGCTTGAAAACAACAAGTTGGTGCTTTCACAATCAAATTTGCATCCCAATCAGGTCGGTTCCTATTTTTGCAAGTCAATGCTTACATAGTGGGTATAAGTTATTATAGTTTGGTTCCTGTAAACTACAAGTTGGTGCTTGTGTTACCACCTAAGTTGTAATTAATGGTTTTTTATCAAGTGAGCCTGGTGAACCAGACAAAGATGATTTGTTCAGACTTTAGAATACCTTTAGAAGTGCTTGTTGTACTATATCACATGTTCATACCCTGTAGGGGAGTTGTAATAAAATGTTCTTGCATGATAGTGTCTGTAAAAGACTCAGTCTCTTAGACTTTATTTGTCAATCCGATCAGCCTAGGTTGTTTTTTCCCTTGGTTATTATTGGTTGTTGAATAAACGACTGATAATTTCTGAGTTTTTCACTCAATACCTCCAAAGTTGGGGTGGCTGGCTTGGAATTTAGGCCTATTGAGGTTATTAGAGTCTATGTTTCAATGTATAAACATGCTAGGCATTATGGTCGAGTCATATGAACATGTCTAAGTCCCCCTAGGTTTTATTTATTTTTTTAATTTTAATTTTTCCACAAAACGTAGGCTATTTTTTAATAGTCTAATCAGAAAAATTGGTTTTGTAATAAAAGTGGGCTCAGAAATCAGTTTCACTCATGGGGGTGCTCATTTTCAAACTCAGAGCACCATGTAAACCCATAAACCCACTTTTCCTAAGTTTTGAGTGATTTTTCTATCACTCAGGTCAGAAAACCCAAAAAATCAAATATTGATTATTTTAATTAATAAATTAATTAAATAATGGAGAAACCCCAAATCCTAAATCAGTGGGATTTGCTCTGATTTTACTGAAATCAGTCACATCAGCTTGAGATTGACTAGAGCTGACCATTCCTTGGCAGAAGGAGGTGATCTAGGCTAAACTAGGAGTGCATCACAACATGCAATCTTGGGAATTGTGCCCTCTCTCTCTCCTCCACACGTGTGGGCCCATCTGGATGAGTTTTGGTGGATGTTTCAGTTAACAGGTTGATGTGTCAGTCCGATCAGCTCTCAAATTGATAGTTGCACTCAGCGAGACTCAGATTAGACTCAGTGAGATTCAGATCAATCTTAGATTGACTCCACATCTAGCTACAATCTCTCTCTCCTTGGGAATTGCGCCCCCCTGGGCTAGATTTCTAGTTTTTGTTATAAATAAAGCTCGATTTTCCTCTTCCAAGCTAGTTAGAACTAGATTGAAGAGCTGTGGATATTCTATTGTGTATTATTTTTGGAATAAAGAAGCTTTGGAGGCAAGATCTATGGTGTAATGCTTTTCATGTGTGGATGGTGATTGTCAATTGCTTATGATGTATAATCTGTATTATTGATCTTTGTTTTTTGCTGGTTAATTGTTGGCCTTGAAGGAGAGAGATCCCTCCTGTTAGGGTAAGAGATCATTCTAGTTTGATTTATGCTCTTACTGTTTGCTTGTTTCAGATATCTTGGAGTTGCATGTATTTTAAGTTTAGTTGCATGCTTTCTAATTGTCTTTTTCCAACAACACCTATGTTTTAACCATCTGTTTGTGCAAGGATTTCTAAGTTGCAGGTGATCTCACTTGTAGAAGGGGTTGAGCTAGTTTGCATCTTCCTCATCTTCAGGATATTTTTAAGGACATAGTCCCTTGGTGTTCCACCAAAGCAGACTCCAAAGCCCAACATTCCTAGGCTTCCAACACTCTTTCTCTTTCTTCCTCCTTCTAAAAATCAAAATTTTACTTGGTTAATTTTTTTACAAGATTTGATATTATTCAGATATATAATTTTAAAGTAAAACATAACATAGATCTATTGTCTCAAGGCTCATAATCTAGATCTCATTCCTAAAAATTTTCATAAAGCATTCTAGATCTAGTTTAGGGAAATCGTCCGTTTTGCATGGCAATTTAAAGAGAATCTGTAGTTTGCATGCATTAGATTTCTGTTTTTTGTTTTAAAATATAAAATCTAGCAATCAGTGCATATCACATTGGCTTCCCCAAAGGCAAGCCAAGACCCTAAGGAAATCTTGCTTTCCTTGGTTCCATTTTTACCGTTTTAACTAGTTTTAACTTAGTTTTTTTTTGGTTTAAAGTAGGCTGACCCAAAGGTACTTTCAAAGTGATTTTGGGAATATTTTATTCTAATAAGCTCACTGTTTTTTTTGCAGACATAACAAAAAGAGGAGAATCTTTTGTTCGAAAGTGGCTTTTTGGCCATCCGAATCCCCCCAAGGGGTCTCCCTTTTTTACTGTAATATTTAATTTTGGCATTTTGTAAAGCCTTGGTTTGATTTTGTATAAGAAAAAAGAGGATTCATATTATTTTTCTAATATTGTAACCACTTATAATGAAAAATTTCTCCGAATAGGCTCTTTTGAGCCCATTCCCCATCCCCCCTGGGGGAATTCGCGCTTTTTTTTTCAGTTTTTTGCATTTTCTTATTTCTTTTTCTCTCTAGATTAGTTTCATTTATGTAGAATAATATGATTTGATTACTTTATCATATATTCCATATTATAGTATCAAAGTAACTTTAATACTTACCCCACGACTTCCCGATTGACCCGAAAGGGGAAAGAGATGCATGGTATGACTAATTAGAAAACCTGTGGTTTGCTTCTTTTTTTGATTCTTCTCATTAATTTATGCAAACAATATTTCTAAAATTAACCCCTCCTTGATTCCCCGATTGAGGTCCACTTGGACTGAAAGAGGTTCCTGGAGGGTTTTTCTTTCTAAAAATACATCCTTTAAAAATTTACTAAAATTTACAAAGACTTTGGTGTGTATGCTCTACGTTTGGCTACGGTTCATTCGATCAGTCAAGCTTCATAAAAATCAACATGAATGACTAGATTAATTAGGATTCACCTTCCCCAATTAACCACCATCAAGTGAAAATCCAACGCCTCGAACAAACCGCAAACGGTGGCAAAATACCCAAAGGAAGTGGGTACTTCTAGATAGTGACATCAAGGTGCTGATCTCTGTTACACCTTTGTGTGTATTATGAACACAGTCTCAGTGACTCCATTTATCCCACACATTCCTTACGGGTAACAGCGAAGGTTTATTTTTGGACATACTCCAAGTACCCCTTGGGTATATCTGGAGTCCCCCCTCGCCTAATTTAATCCACTCATATTCCATATTAACTTAAAACATACCAAGAGTCAATTGCAAAACATTCACTCCAAGCACATGCAAGTACATTTGATTATTTTATGAGTCCATTTTTAAGGCAGTGGTCCTATGTTTAAATATTTTGATATATATATATTGTGTCTCAGCATTGTGCTTTATTGTGCTCATTTTTCATCTTGTCATCTATGGTTATTTATGGTTAATTTCAAACTCCTAAGCAACTATCTCAATTTAACATCATCATACTAAAGTAATTTGCCTCAGTAACTTAATAGGGTCTACCCCCCTTGGCTTCATTAGGAGTTGAGCCTAAACGAAAGAGTCAAGAACAAGGTGACATCCTTGACTCGATACTTTCCCCCAAGGACACACCAAGTGGCTTGAATATTTTTTCCACATCCCCCCTAGGTGTGTGAAAGGCGGCAACAACTTGTAAATTGTAATTTGGTTCTTGCATACTTGTCAGAATGGTTCATGAGTGAGTCGGTGCTCACACTCGAAGATTGGTATCTCCCATTGAAATCAAATCTAAGAAGTGAAGTGGATGAATTGAGATGTTAAAATCAATCTTTATGTAAGCAAAGATGGTCCATGAATAACAAATCAGTTTGAAAAAATACAAATGAATACAAAGCCTCTCTTGACACAGAAACCAAATCTAAGTTTCACAACAACACCTCATTCTTAAACAAGATTTAAACCGTCGGATATCACTAGCAGATAAGATAAGGATTGATTTCAATAAAAAAGAAGAAACTATTTACGACAGTGAAGGCATGATGGACGCAAGACATATAAAGTATAAAGATCAAGTTCATAACATGTTTGATAGGAGTCTTTCTATTTCTACATAAATAAAATAAGAAAGAGTGAGTATGATGAAGTTCTTTAGGTTTCATTTCCTTGGACACATTGCAAAATATTGCACACAATGAGATGATACACTTGTGATGGCTTTTGGACACAAGGCTCAACACTGTCGAAAAGATGAAACCAGTCCAAAAAGAAATATCTTACACTATAGCATCAACTATATACAAACTAGGAAGGAAAGAAAGTAGGTGCAGTATCAAAATGAAAGTGTGCACATGAATACATGGGTAATGAAAACTCCTTGGAAAGGAAACAACCCAATTATGTCTCTTGCAACAAGTAATTGTTTCCCATATTGCGAATCTCCAAGAGATTGAGTAATATCCTTGAATTTAACATGATGTTCATTAGGAAATCAAGGAGTATGTTGGTGAAGTTTTGTTGGTAGCTGGTTGTTGCATTAATGTGATGTTGCCAAGAAATGTATATTTATTCAATTATATGAAAGAATGTGTTAAATTATCAGGTCATACATGAAACAGTGAAAAGAGAAAGTACAAATAAGTGCTGTGTATGAACACACACAAAGCTCATGTAGATACATAAAAGAAGTTTGTATTCAAAATTGGTCTTTACAAAATTACATGAGACCTTTATTGCAAAAAATAGAGTTTAAATGGAAAAATGTAGTATGTAGAAGCCCAATGAGAAATTGAAGTACAAATATGGATATGGGAGTAGAATTGGACAAAATTGGAAGAATGAAATTGATATAGAGCCACAACTCAAGATCCAACTCTACAACATGATTGGTTGGATACTATGAAAGAAAAATATCTAAATCCATTGAATATAGCTTGATGAAATTTGTGGTGTGCACTAAAGGAAAAAGTTACAGAGTAGAATATGTTGTATTGGTAGTGGATTGTTCTTCCCGAATCAGGTTCAAGAGGTCAAGGTTCTATTGTTATTACCACTCTAGGAAATCGACTCTCTTATTCAAACTAGCCAATGCCATAGTAGATATACGTAATGTTCCAAGATCTGAAGTACAGATCAGAACACTACCTATTGCTGCAAATTAAATTAAAATTCTGATATATAACTTGCACACATTTAGTAAATCTTTGGACTAGGAACATAGGGGTATTTTACTGAGAAATTCATAGGCATGGAAGCGGGAAGATGGAAGCAACCAAAGAATATTTCAGGACATAGAGATAATATTCCATAACACATTTAGATAAGGGACCCTTTAGGTTTCAGAGTCAACTATGCTGAAACTTACTCCCACGCTTTTGGGTCACCCAACCGTGAAACTAGGAAGATCCCTTCATTTACTTCAACCATAGCCTTGGGAAAATTAAAATTCATATTATAAGACACTTTTACAGAATAAAATAAGGTTTCAATCAGTTTGGAACAGTTCTAGAAAGGTTTAGGAAGTTTAGGAGTGAATTGGGAAAATTGGGCAATTTTGGCTTAGTGAGGCCATGTGCAGTGGATGCTGCTCAAATAAGGTAAATATTCAACTAAATGTAAGTTTGGGGGGTTTTTATGGACATAAGGGGTATTTTAAAAAAATCCATCATCTTACGGAATTTCATTTGGATTAATAGAACTCTCGAAATTACAAAAATGGCGAGACTAGTCAAATTTAAGGAGTCATCTAGCTAGGGTGTACAAAAAAAACATGAAATTCGTATCAGAAATATATCAAAGAAGAGAATAGATTTTAAAAGAGAATAATGTAGCTTTAATAAATACATTTAATCCTTCAACTCATGCTCATGTCCATTACTCATTTATTATTGCACTAAACTAATCAAATACCTCATTTCAATGGCAAATTAAGCTCATACAAGGAAAAATTAATATGTGAGCTTATTGGACATATTTATTACAGTGTGAAAGAGATATTAAACAGTTTTTATAGTCTGATACACATCAAAATTAAGTAGAATTACTGACCACTCCATAATAGGACTCTATGGGTAGGAGTCCTAGATTTGACATAAATATTGTTGGGAGCATAAGTGAAGCTTCCACTCCACTGGAGCTCGAATTCACTGAGGAGACTGGATGAAAAAAACATTTGATCTGATCTCATGGGATGATTATCAGCTTCTCCACACCTGAAATGAGAAAGGAATGGGAGGAAGAATAATGGGGAAGGGAAGGAAAAGACTTGGGGCACATCTCGCAATAGACTGAGGGTCACCACTCAGTAAAGAATCTTAAGCTTCAATAAATTACAAAAAATACATTAGAAAATATAGTAAATGGATATTAAATCCCCTTTAAATGTATTCTTGTATGACTTGTTTAGCAAGTGTAGGTGATAGGTGACCTGTGAGAGCAAGTCATCCACATAGAAACCCTAACCTTGGCCAAGTCATGCACCTTCCTTGAGTAATTGGAAAGTAGGGGCCATGCAAAGATGTTTTCCTGTCCAAGTCATCCATAAAACCTAGCAAATGTGCCCTCCTCTGTCAAAATTTTCTTGCTTTTCCTATGATAGCTTTTATGAGTCTCCAAAGGAAACTATGCCCTCCTTTGTCAAATGTTTCATGCTTTTCCTATGATATATTTTCTGAGTCTCCAAAAGGAAACTGTGCTTTCCTTTGTCAAATGTTTCCTTCTTTTCATATGACATATTTTCTGAGTCTCCAAAAGGATATTGTTCCCTCCTTTGTCTAATGTTTCCTACTTTTATATCTGACTGCTTTTCGGTGGCTTTTGAGCACTTTCTCTTTTCCTCTCTGAGTGCTTTTGTCATGGAGTTTCTAATTCTTTCATTTTGGAAAGTTGACTTGCCCAATGTGCCCCCTGACATGGCAAGCTCATTTCCACATAATTAAATTGCATACTATATTAATTAATTAATGAAATAAAATTAAGTATAATCCTCATAAATAATATTTGGACAAAATTCTGTGAAAATTCCCTAGGTGAGGTAATTAATGCATCTTTTGACCCCTAGGTGTTGGACAAGGTCAACACTTTTGATGTCCAAAATGTGGGGACATGAAATTCCTCCCATCCCAAATATCCTTGTCCTCAAGTAGAATCACTCTAGAGTGCTTCAAATTTTTCGACCATGTAGGAGAACTAGAGTGTGAACTCATATGCAAAAAAGGTTGACTTGCTCCATCAAGCTAGCATGTAAAGTTTCTCCAAAAACAAGCAATGCCACGGTCCCATTGCTTGCATTGCACCCCCTTTAGTGAGAATTCCTTCCAACACAACTTATCAGATAAAAATATACCTAGATCCCATTTCCTCAACCGTAAGTATCCAAAAATTAGTATCCACCATAAAAAATTATCATCACAGGAAATGAGATTCATGATCTGGAAATCATACCATTGCACTGAAAATTGGAAATTCTTAATGCAAAATTGGAATTCTGTGATATTTTCCCACCCAACATAAATTTATTTATGTGCTTGATGCACATCAGAATTGAATCTCACAATTATGTTTCTGCAATGACATAGGTGTGAGTCCCATATCCCAAGACAATTATGGGCATCCTCCAACAACCATAGGTTCCCATGTTGCTCACAAGAGATGTAGGACGTGTCTGTTGAAAATTACATGGTATAAGCAAAATGTACACCCTCCAAGGTGCATAAATTCAATAAGTATCTACCCATTCCTGCCATAGATGAAAAAATCCTCAAAATATCAGATCCATATGGGGATTTTATTGCTTTCCCATGTGCACAATCCCAATTGCTCAACTCTCTACCACTGATCATGCAATCATCACCATGAATGGAGGAATCAAATCAAGTACATGGATGCATTTTCTGCAGCTGAGAAGGGGGTGTTTCTCTCAACAAATCCCCATGGATGAGTGTGGGAGCCTCATTCTCCTTGGCACCAAAAGGAAGAATCCCCTCACCCAGTTTCCATTCTCATGTGTTGTAGTTGTAGTAAAAGGTGTAGAGGATGGAGAGTCATGAACCAATTTGAAAATTGGGTAATACTCATCCACCAAGAAAGTAGGTGAATCCTTAACTCCTTTTATTGATTCACAGTTTGTACTATCTTGTGCATCCCCCAAGAATATACACTTTTCACCAAGAGGCATCTCCCAATCTCTCTGAAAAAGTGCAAGTGCTTGGTCTCTATTTTGTTTTCTTTCAAGTCCTTCAAGAACATACAAATAACCATGCACCTCTTTTGCATATGTACTAGAGGTATATTATGGCTGAAACATATATCTTTGTGTCTTCCCACATGTCAGGATAATATCAGTCACAACAAATAATTTATTGCAGAAATTAAACTCTTTTACCCCCCACAGTGTTTATTCCAATGATGTCTCTATCCACCCAATCAATGCAAGGATAAGCAATTTGATTTTCTGATTTTCATGGGATGTAATCAGCCACATATTATAAGGTGAAATTTCCTTTCCACATAGGAATCTCATGGGGTCCTTCTTCCATAGCATGCCTCAATAGACATTCTTTACATTCACAAGCTAGGCTTGTGCAACCTTGGACCTCAATTTCCACTATGTACTCACAAATCCAATCTTTGAACAAATAAGTGTATGTGCTTGCATATATGAATGGTATATCCTTTTGAGGGTACTTCTGCAATGAGACAAGTGATTGATCAATATATTCTATGGTATCTTCCTTCACCGATACTTGCATATCTGAACTTTTCTCATGCCCATCCTCCACCGGAAATTCCTTCATTATGCCCACAAAATTTCCTTCCATGAAACATGAAATGTGTGACACCTTAAACTACTTGTGAAGGTTATATATCTGCAACTTTGATTATCGAAGGGATATTTGTGTGCTCTTCAATGAGTTACTGGTGATATCCAACTCATGAGTGATCATGTCAGATTCTTCTTCCTCCTTCTTAAGTGCACTATGGTACATCTAAGATATCATGAGGATATTATCTCTATTAGATAGTAGGTTCACATATCTCTCCTTCATCTTTTCCATTCCCTCTTTCAGTGCTATGCACTCCTCCAGAACTCTTCACCACAATCTTTCCAACAACATCTCGTCACCAAGGCATTGATGTCAACAAGGTTTTTCAAGGCTTCCATAATCTTCTCTCTGTCCTCCTTTAGTGATCCACTCAAATGATGTGGATCACAAATAATATCCTCCACCAACGTTTCTTCTTCTAATAGTTGACATATAGGACCATTTTTCTTGTGGAATGGATCCACAACACAAAACACATTCTCAGCATACAAGTCAACCTTTGGATTTTCTGCAAAATCACTTCCAGGATGTGAAGTGGAGGGTATATCTAAAGGATATTATGACATGTGATATGTAAATATTAAAAATGATCTCATGCCTTGTAATTTCAGCTTCATCATGCTGCAAGAGAGTCCAAAATTCTGAATTATGTCCATCCATTTGCATCAGATTTTTCTCCTTCAAATTTCTTAGTTCACATCCAACTGGTGGGGTCTTGTATTCCACTTCCTTAAGGAGTTCAGATGATGGATTCAGATCTGATATTTGTTCTTCTTTTGGATCTGATCGAAAATATCCCTTATCACCATTGAAAACATCACCTTGATTTGCACCGATTTGGTGTTCACCAATAAAGAGACTAGGAGTAAATTCATCTTTCTCACAATTGTCCTTTATCTTGTAGTCCTCAGATGCAAGTGAAGAAATTTTATCCTCCCAAGGATCAGATGGTTGTAGGGGAACATGGATGTTACAAAAATCATAACCTTCATCATACATGTTCTTTAATTTATCCTCTCCCTGTATAGAGACTTTGGTGGCCTGCTCCTCTACCAAATTTTCTGGTTCACACCTAAGCGATGTGGCCTTGTTTTCTTCTTCATTATGTGGCTCAGGAGGTGACTGTAAATATGATTTGTGTACCTCTTTTGGATATGATCAAAAATATTTCTCACCACCCATACATGATCCATCACCTTGATCAATGATATGGAGATCACCCACCCAAAAACTTGAAGTGCCTTCATCTTCAACTCATATCCCTATGCAACCACCTTGTGGTGACTTGCACTTCACCTCATGGATCTTATTTTGCAAGGAAATTGAGGCCTATTCATCTGGAGTGGTACTCAACCCACATATTTTGGAATCCCTTTTTGAAGAAAATACAAACATTCTCCTATTACTTGGACAAGTAGATGGATTAGATGAATCTTCCCTTTTGGCTCCTCTTTTGTCTCTTGGTAGCAACCATCCAGTCTCCACTTTATTGCACACTTAATCAACCATGTGTGCAAAATTTATCATGTTTTCCCCATAGTAGGGATACTTGAATAGATTCTATATTTCCAGAGTACAAAAATATCGAAAAGATAAGACCTCCCTTATCTCTTCTTTCAAGACACAATATTCCATGAAATACTGGCAAGATTTCTTAGAGTTCTTCCAATTGAACACTTGACCACCGACACTAGTAGATTTCTTCCAAATGGATTCATCATAATATGGAGGAAATAAATAATAAACATCAACCATACATAATATATATAAGGTATTTCATGTGGTCTCTTCATAATCTTCTTCTTCATACTGCTCAATGTCTTTTTCAATCATTGGTAGCAACCTCATAGCTACAGCTTGATTAAGTGATTTGCCAAATTTGATTCACTAAGAGATTAAATTCCATAGGGGTGGAGGAAACTACTCTAATACCACTGTAATGTTCCATGATCTGATGTATAGATCAGAACACTAACTATTGTTGCAAATTAAATTAAAATTTTGATATATAACTTGCACACATTCAACAAATCTTTGGACTAGGAAAATAGGGGTATTTTACTGAAAAATTCATAGGAGTGGAAGCAAGAAGATGGAAGAAACCAAATAATATTTCATGAAATAGATATAATATTACCTAAATTTTTTTTATTGGGGACCATTTAGGTTTTAGAGTCATCTATGTTGAAACTTACTCCCATGCTTCTGGGTCACACAACCCTGAAACTAGGAAAATTCCTTCATTGCCTTTCAACCAAAGGCTTGGGAAAATGAAAATAGGTATTATCAGAGACTTGGAAAGCATAAAATAAGGTTTCAATCAGTTTGGAACAGTTATGTAAAGGCTTGGGAAGTTTATGAGTGAATTGGAAAAATTGGGCAATCTTGGCTTAGTGAGGCCGTTCGCAGTGGAGGATGCTCAAATAAGGTACAAATTAAACTAAATATAAGTTTGGTGGTTTGTATGGAAATAGGGGTCTATTAAAAACATCCAAAATATTATGTAATTTCATTTGGACTAACATAAATCTTGAAATTAAAAAAATGGCGAGATTAGTCATCTAGCTCGGGTGTACAAAAAAAACGAAATATATTGACTAGAGATTGGATTTTAACAGAGCCTAAGGTATATTTAATCAACACATTTAATCCTTCAACTCATTCTCATGGCCATTATTCAATTTTTATTACACTAAACTGATCAAATCCCTCATTTTAATGGCAAATTAAGCTCATACAAGGAAAACTTAATATGTGAGATTATTGGATAGAATGATTACAGTATTAAAGAGATATTAAACATTGTTTATAGTCTGATACACATCAAAATGAATTATAATGATTGACCAATCCAGAATAGGACTCTAAACAATAGGCATGAAGCCCAGATCTGACATAAAAATGGTTGGAAGCATAGGTGAAGCTTCCATTTCACTGGAGCTCAACTTCACTGAGGAGAATGGATGCAAAAAACATATGATCTGATTTCATGGTCTGATCATCAGCTTCTACAAACCTGCAATGATAAAGAAATTGGAGGAAGAAGAATGGGGAATGGAAGGAAAAATACTTGGGGCACATCTCCCAATAGACTAAGGCTCACCACTCATTAATGAAGCTTAAGATTCAATCATTTAAAAAACATACATTAGCCAAACTAGTAAATGGAGCTTGAATCCCCTTTAAATAGATTCATGGGTGACTTTTTTAGTAGGTGTAGGTGATAGGTGACCTATGAGAGGAAGTCATCCACATAGAAACCCTAACCTTGTCCAAGTCATGTTCCCTCCTTGAGTAACTGGAAAATAGGGGCCATGTTTCCCTATCCAAGTCATCCATAAAAATTAGCAACTACGCCCTCCTTTTTCAAAAGTTTCCTTCTTTTCCCGTGAAAGCTTTTCTGAGTCTCCAAAAGGAAACGACACCCTCCTTTGTCAAATGTTTCCTGCTTTTCCTATGATATCTTTTCCGACTCTCCAAAAGGAAACTTCTCCCTCCTTTGTGTAATGTTTCCTACCTTTATCTCTAACTTCTTTTTTGTGGATTTTGGGCACTTTCCCTTTTCCTCCTTAACTGCTTTTTTCATAGAGTTTCCAATTCTTTCACCTTGGCAAGTTGACTTGCCCAATGCACCCCCTGACATGGAAAGCTCATTTCCACACAATTAAATTGCATAATTAATTAATTAATTAATGAAATAAAATTAAGTATAAGCCTCATAAATAATATTTGGAAAAACTTCCCTAGTTGAGGTAATTAATGCATCTTTTAACTCCCTAGGTGTTGGACAATGTCAACACTTTTTATGTCCAAAATGTGGGGGCATGACAATATATGATTAACCACTGATTGCTTGTACCATTGCATGAAATTAAACTCCTTTATTTGGGACTTCCAAACTCTCATGTCTACTCTCAATCTTCCAAATTCCATCTATTGCAACTGAATCACTGAGCAAATATTGTCAATTGAGTTACTAAATCGATGAGAGTAGGAAGACATGATTATAGAAGAAGAAAAACTTGAATGATGTGGAAATCAGAACAAGATTGATAGGAAATTAAATAGGGAAATGAATAAGGAAATATGTAGTTGATTTATAGAATTATAATGAAGTTTTCCATTGTTAGAATAATAAAAAACCCATTCCCATACTTAGGATACATTAATTAATCTTTATCATTAATTTCCTAGGTACTACACTAGCTAGTTGGCATCTACTTGCACCACTTGGTCAAAACTTGCCATAACTACCTATAGGATCACCCTTCATAGATTCTGTATAAGATTTTGACAACTATACAGACTGTCTAGTTTAGTAAGGTCACATTCCTTCTTTATCCAAAGTTATACTGCTTTTCAACATCTTTAAGGAAAAAAGGTTAAAGCTAGTCACATGGAAACTGCCTTTTTTTGCACAACTCATCCTTATTTTTCTCTCTTGAAAGCATGAGTATATTTAATTTCCATCATTTATCATATGACACACATCTTTCAACTAATTTTTGACCTTCCTAGACTTATTTGGAAAGTGTTTTATGCACATAGGGGATTTTTGAATTTTGGTAAGTCTGTGATTGTGAGGATTCAACTTGCCCCCTTAGGCATTCTCATCTCTGATGTAATTGTTTATTTGGAAAACCCATTGTTTTATAAGTTTGGATTATGTACACTTATGCAATGTAAGTCAGTGTTATGCACCAATTTTAGTCTCCAATTTTGAGTGGATCTATGCATGTCTTCTAGCAATTTTTTGTGACTTCAATTCTACTAATACTGGGCTTAATTTCCACATGGAATCAGAGCCTCTTTATCTCTATTGTTATCCTCTCTTATTTCTATTGCAAGATCGATCATCACTCTCACAACGAGCACATTTATTCTACCTCAAGGCAGGTTGGTGAAGAAATGGATCAATCTCACCATATCTTCTTGACACCATTCAACTACTTTGAATGTAAGGAACATATATAGATTCTGATAAGGAGAAAAGGCCTCTTCAGATTGACCATGGAAACTAAAGTTGTTTCTAATGAAACTACAAAGAATATCAAGTGGCACAACAGAAGGGATGAGGCTTATGGTCTCTTGTGTCTTATCATTTCTAGAGACCTTTTTTTCCAACTAGATGGATTGACATTGCCAAATGAAGTATGGGAGAAAATCCAAACCGTATTTTGTAATAAAAATGAAATGAGGGGAAATCAACTAGGGAATGAACTTATCTCATTGAGTCCAAGCAATTTCGAGTCCTTACAAGTATACTTCTCCAAGTTTAAATCTCTTTTTCTTCATCTAAAGCAATGTGGTATTGAAAAGAAAGATGAGCAGCTAGTCTAGGCCATACTTTCGAAGCTTGGTCCTGACTATTCTATTTTTGTATCGACCTTCCATGCCACCAAGATGACAGTTCAAAACTAGAAGATTCCTTCACCTGCAGAATTCATGGAATCGTTGACCTAGGAGCAAGATAAGTTGGTTAATATGGGCACCATCAAACCTTCCAAATATCAAGCTTTGGTTGTTGGAGATTCAAAGATGGATTCCAAAGGAAAGAAGAAGGATAATCTAAAGAATCCTCATGATCAAAAGAGAGACAAGTCCAAGTATCATGAGGAGCCTTCAAGCTCCAAGAATAATTCCTAGAAGAATAAAGGTAAAGGTGAAATGAACAACTGTGCATACTGTGTTAATGGATTCCATCCAGAGAGATCTTGTACGAAGAAACAAATTGATATGTTGAATCAACTTCTTGAAAATCACAACATTTCTCTTCCTGAAGGAACAAAGAAGAAGGAGGGTCCATCAAATTTTGAATACAATGAGAGAGTTCATGCAATGGTAGCAAGCAATGTAATATACTCTTCCTTTATCATTGATTCTAGAGCTTCAAGACACATGGTTTCAACAAGGGAGGCCTTTTACTCTCTTGATGCTTTGAATGGTAATAAACTTGTATTGGGAGATGATTATGAAATTGAAAGTAAAGGGAAGGGTAGAATATATCTTGACCATGGATCCTTCAATAATGCTTTGCATGTCCCAGGTCTTGTTGCCAACCTCTTGTCAATATATCATATGCCCCACAACGGGTCTCCTAAGAAGGCTTTCTTCACTCCCAATGATGTTGAAATCACTAAAATGTCGAATTGTAGAGTCATAGAAAAAGGTTTTGTTGATCATAACTCCAAAGTGTACAAGTTATCACACTTCATACCCTTCTCAAACCCATATGCTCTCCTCACTCATGCTAATGAATATAGAAAGCTATGACATGATAGGTTTGGCCATCTAAACTACAAGTACATATCTATTTTTTTTCACAAATACATGGTCATAGGGTTTCCCAAAATCAAGTTTTCTAAAGGAGTGTATCAAGGATGCATACTAGGAAAACACCTAGAGCACAGGTATGAGAGAGTCATTCATGAGCGAACCTCTACACCCCTTGAGCTTATTCACAGTGATATAGTTGGTCCTTCCCTCATATTTCAATGAGTCAATCCAAATATTCCTAACCTTCATTGATGACTTTTCCAGATATTGTTGGGTCTTCTTCCTCAGACACAAGCCACAAGTTTTTTACCTCTTTAAGGGTTTTAAATCCCTACTTGAGAACTAGTATGGAGGAAAGCTCAAGGTCCTCATATTTGATAAAGGTGGTCAATATGTCAAATATAAATCCATATAGTTTTGTGAATATGCAGGTATCCAGATGAAGCAATCTATTACTTACACACCTCAGCATAATGGCATTGCTGAGAGGAAGAATAGTCTCTCTAAGAGATGGCTACTTTCATGTTAAAGTTTAAATGTTTTCAACCAAAGTTTTGGGATGAAGAAATAAACTATGCAGCCTATATCTAGAATAGTGTTCATCACAAATCCTTTAATGGAATCACTCTTTTCGAAGCTTGGAGTGGACACAAGCATGATGTGTCACACTTCAGGATTTTTTGCTCTAAAGCTTGGGATAGAATTCCACCTGAAAAGAGAAAGGATTTGAAACCCAAAATTCAATAATTCATATTTTTGGGTATAGGAATTATTGATCAACATGAGCACTAAAAAATAATTCATTGAAAGGAGTGTTCAGTTCGAAGAAGAACCTATGCCAGCAACAGAAATTGGAGAATCATGTTCACTTCTACCATCTCTGATTTTAAGTGAAGACTATAATAAGTTTTCTGATTCTGATATGTCTATTAATAAATATTTAATTTCATATCCTAACACTCCTGCAACACCAAAGTGGGAAACAAATACAGTCAAGAATGTAGGGAACTAGTTGGGAATACTAGTGATACTAGAAGAACTAGATCTCAATTCAAGAGTGCCACTTCTATCAAAGATCCATGCTTTGTTGAGAAGTTTTATCTGATGATTGAATCTGATCCACAAAATTATCAAGAATCTTCAGAAGATCTAGTATGGAAAACAACCATGGAAGAAGAATTCCATTTGCTCCAGAAGAATAAGACATGGGAACTAGTCAATCTCCCACTAGGGAGAAATCTAGTCAAGTGCAAATGGGTTTTCAAGACAAATTTTGTTGTTGATGGTTCTCCTATAAAGTATGAGGAAAGGTTAGTGGCCAAGGGATTCTCCCAATTCCAAGGAATTTACTAATCCATCTCTTGTGTGCAGGTTGAAGGAATCACTACATGGGATAAAACAAGATCACAGAAATTCGTATGCCAAGATTGATTGATTTCTGCTATACATAAATTTTGTAGATGCAAGTCTAATACAAATGTATATTTGAAGTAGATTCATGATTCAATCATTATTATTGTTCTGTATTTGGATGACCTTTTGATGACAGGAATTTCCATGAAATAAAATTCCTCCTTAAAGGATGCTTTGAACCATGCCTTCTCCATGACTGATTTGGGACTGTTGAGCCAATTCTTGGGGCTTGAGATATTTCAATCATACCTTCGAATAAAAATACATCAGTACAAATATGATTTATACCTTCTAAACAAGTTCAAATATTGCAATCCAAGAAAGACTCCTTTTCTCTCAGGAGTTAAGCTTGAAGAAGCAAAATAAACTCCGTTGGTGAACAATACTATGTACATAAAGCTAGTTGGTTGTAATCCCTATTTGACTCACACTCGAACTGATATTTATTATGTAGTGAGTGTGGAATATGGACATATGGAGCAGACACATGATATCCATTGGAAGGAAACACAGAGAATCTTTCACTTTGTGTAAGGAACCAAGACACATGGAGTTCACTATGTTGCAAAATTTGACCTAGAATTAGCTGGTTTTAATGACTCTGATTGGATAGGTGATAACACTGATAGAAAATAAAATTCTAGATATTTTCTTATGCTTGCATATGGAGCAATCATCTGGTCAAGTAAAAAGAAAATTGCAATTTAACTTTCTTCTACAGAGGAGTTGTAAATGAAACTACTCAATGTGTATGGTTACAAGGCATACTTGGAGAGTTTGGGATTGATTCTGGAACTTCCATAATCATATTTTGTGAAAATAAAAGTACTATTCAAATCTCAACATACCCTATATAGATGTATTGAACCAAACACATAGATATCCATATGCACTACATCAGAGGACTTGTGCATGATGAGGTCATTGCTCTACACTATTGTGCATCATTTGAGCAAGTTACATACATATTCACTAAGGAATTCTTTGAGAAGAAATTCAAAAGTATCAAATCACTGCTTGGGATAGATGATCACATGGTGAAGACTAATTGAAGACAATATTTCAAAAAAAATTGTTCATTTCCTTGTTTTGAGGGAGGATTTTCCACTTGCGGTTTTGTGTCTTTCATTGTTTTTATGGACAAGCAATATGTAAAGGGTGAGTAAGCCTTGTTTCTAGGATCTATATATTTGGCATAATTTGGGCTTAAGGGGAGGTTTTATAATAATCAAAAACCTATTCAAATACATAGGATACATTAATTAATCTTTATGATTAATTTCCTAGGTCCTACACTAGATAGTTGGCATCCACTTGCACCATTTGGTCAAAACATGCCATAACTGCCTCCAAGAATGCCCTTCACTGAATATGCATAATATTCTGACAACTATATAGACTACCTATTTTAGTAAGTGTGCATTCCTTCCTTATCCATAGTTAAGTTGCTTTTCAACAGCTTTAAGAAAAAAAGGTTAAAGCTAGTCACATGGAAACTGCTTTGTTTTTTTCACAACTCATCCTCTTTTTTTCTCTCTCTTGAAAGCATGAGTATATTGGATCTCCATCACTTATCAGCTGACACACATCATTCGGCTAATTCATGACCTTTCTGGACTAATTTTGAAAGTGTCTTATGCACCTAGGTTTTTTTTTTACTTTTAGTAAGCCTGCTATTGTGAGGATTCAACTTGCACCCTTAGGCATTCAAATCTCTGAAGTAATTATATATTTTTAGAAGACATGCATAGATCCACGAATTTCAATATCCAATTTTGAGTGGATCTATGCATGTATTCTAGCAATTTTTTGTGAGTTCAATTGTACCAAGACTAGGCTTAATTTCCACACCCATGTGTGTGAAAATAAATTTAAGAGATGTTGACTATTAATGACATTCATGTACAAATTATTTGAAGAGGGTTATTGAGACTCCAGAATTTATTGCATTAGTTAATGAATTCAGGTAAGAGGAAAAAAATCATAAATCTAATTCATTGCTCCATTTGACCGAAATGATGTTTCCCAAAAGGATCAAGTACAAAAATTACACATAAAAGGTTCTGCACAAGTTGTTAGTTACATATCATTGTTTCCATGTTGGATGACGAATGGAATTATGTGGAAAAGTTAAGAAGGAATTCTTGGATATTGTGGAAAGATATGGAAAGTCAGAAAATGTAATGAATACAAAAGGTTGGATGTTAACAATTGATTTGGAGCCTCATAATTGCATAGTAAACAAATAAGAAGATGGAATTGAATAAATGAGAGGAATAAGTAGAGTGCAAGATTATGAATCCTTGTGAACCAGCCTCAACAAAAGGAAATGAATAAAGCATGAAGACAAGGGGAGTATATGAGAAAAACAAATGTATGGAAGTCTAGTGCAAAACTGAAGACATAAGATAATATCAAACTATACATTGAAGGAACCTATTTTCCATTGATTCCAAAGGAGGAGAAAGATCATGAAGAATGTAATCATCACATAAATAAAATTAAAAAAAATCAAAACGAAACTAATCTGAGGAAAATCAAAAGGTATGTGTTAAATGAAGGAAAGATCATGAAGCATGAAATCAACGCAAAAATGAAAACAAAATAAAAGAACTAATATGAGGATATTGTGGAAAGATATGGGAATTCATAAAATGCAATGAATAGAAAAGGTTGGATGTTAACAATCAATTTGGAACCTCATAATTGCATAGTGAATAAATAAGAAGATGAAATTGGATAAATGAGAGGAATAAGCAGAGTGAAAGATCACGAAACCTTGTGAACCAGCCTCAACAAAAGGAAATGAATAAAGCATGAAGACAGGGGGAGTATATAAAAAAAACAAATCCATGCAAGTCTAGTGCAAAACTGAAGACATAAGATAATATGGAACTATACATTGAAGGAACCTATTTTCCATTGATGCCAAAGGAGCAGAAATATCATGAAGAATGCAATCATCGCATAAAAAAAAAACAAAATGGAACTAATCCGAGGAAAATTAGAAGGTATGTGTTAAATGAAGGAAAGACCATGAAGCATGAAATCAACACAAAAATGAAAACAAAAGAAAAGAACTAATATGAGGAAAATGAGAAGGTATGCATAAAATGAAGGAATCCATGTAGTAATAAAAGATAATGCACTAAAAATAGAGTGGACAAATGAGAGAAGGCTCAAAATTGGCAAGAAGAAGGGGGAGTGTTGTGGAAATTGAACCCAAAAGATAGATCAATTATACTCACAAAATTACTAATCAAACATGCAAAATTCACACAAAAGGAGACTGAAACTGGAGCATAACTTAATCCTGTATTGAATAAGTGTACATAATCTAACCATATGAGGTAATAGGTTGCTCAAATATATAATTACATGAGATATTCAAAAGCACTAGTTTTCTATTCGAATTGGTAAAAAAGTAGGCTTACTAAAACAAGTCAAATCCCCCATAAGTGAAAAAAGGACTTTCCAAATCTATGAAGATCCTCACGAATTAGCTAAAGCAAGTGGGAAAGATAATAAGTGGTGGAAAGACAACTCATTCATGCTTTTTTCTGGAGAAAAGGAAGGAGGATGATATGGTCAAAAAACAAGGCAAGTTCCCCTAGAATAGCTTTTCCTTTATGCCTTAAAACTGTTGTAAAGCAAGGTAGATTTCAGAAAAAGAAGATATGTGCTTTAAGGAAACAAGAATAAAGAAGACATGCTAAATATGTTCCGAGGATGATTCCAAAGCACTCCATGACCCATTTTAGCAAGTATTGACTTCTAGGAATATGTAGAAGTCAACTAGCACAGAGAGGGAATCTAGGAATCTAGGAATAAGACAAAAATGATTTAATTAATGTCAAATATGGGCAACTATGGGTTGATTATTCTAACACCTTCCCTTAAGCCTGAATTTATGAGTAAATATCAGAAAATTATATGGCCTAGAAACAAGGCTTAGTCACCCTTTTACATACTGCATGTCCATACAACCAAGGAAACATGCAAAAACCCAGTGGGAAAATCCTCCCTTAAACATGGACAGGAAACAAAATTTTGGAAATATTGTTATCAATCATTCTTCACCACATGATTAGAAATCCCTAGTAGCGATTTGATATTAGTGAAGGTCTTCTCATAGAAGAACTTGGTGAATATATCTTCTACTTTTTTTGAAGATGCGCAGTAGAGTAGAGCAATGGTACCATCATGCACAAGCTCCATGATATAGTGCATATGGATCTCAATGTGCTTGGTTCTTTTTATTTGAACTGGATCAGTGGATATTTGAATGGTAATTTTATTGTCACAATATATAACTTTTGAAAAATTTGATTCGAAACCTTATACTCAGAGTATCCCCTGCAATCATAAACATTGAGTAGCTGCATTTACAACTGCTCTATACTCCGCCTTTGTAGATGAGAGTGCTATGGCACTCTACTTCTTACTTGAATTACTGATTGGTACTTCTACAAGCATGAACACATATCATGAGGTAGAATTTCTATCTGTGTTGCCACCTTCCCTATCACTGTCAGTAAATCCAACTAGCTCTAAGTCAGATTTTTCTTTGTAGAAAATCCCATGATTCCTTGTTCCCTGAATAAAGTTTAGGATCCTGTTGGATGGTCTCCAATGAATCTTATGAGGCTGATTGATGTATCTCGAAGCCACACTAACTGCATAATATAAGTCAGGTCGAGTATGTATAAGATAAATAAAACACCCAATCAACTGCCTATACAGTGTATTATTTACCACAGGAGAAGAACCTGCTTCTTCAAGCTTAACTCCTGAAAGGAATGGAGTCTTTCTTGGCTTGCAATATTTCATGCTGAACTTGGTGAGAAAATATGAAGCATAATTTGACTGATGAAACTTGATTCCATGTTGGGATTGAGCAATTTCGAGACCCAAGAGTTGGCTCAACAATCCAAGCTTCTTATGTGGCACCCTATTCTAGATATAGGATGCATATTTTATAGCCTCGACCCAAAAAATTGGTGGCAAAGTTTTATCCTCCATCATGCAAGTTTCCATCTCCTTCACTGATCTGTTCTTTCTCTCAGCAACACCATTTTGTTGTGGTGTGTAAGGAATAGAATGTTGCATCTGGATACCTGCATATTTGCAATATTAGATGAAATCAAAATTGACATACTCACCACCATTGTGAGATCTGAGGATCTTGAGTTTCCTCCTAGACTAGTTTTCAACCAAGGGTTTAAAGACTTTGAAGAGGTAAAAAAATTCAGACTTATTATTTAGGAAGTAAACCCAACAATACCTAGAAAAGTCATCTATGAAGGTGAGTGAATATTTGGCTTGACTCATGGAAATACGAGGGAATGGACCAGCAATGTCACTATGGATCAACTCAAGAGGTGTAGAGGTTCTCTCATGACTAGCTCTCTCATACTTGTGCTCTGGGTGTTTTCCTAGGATACAACCTTGACAGACTCCCTTAGAAAACTTGATCTTTGGTAACCCTATGACCATGTCTTTGTCACTCAAATAAGAAACATACTTGTAGTTAAGATGGCCAGATATTTCATGCCAAAGCTTGCTTGCTTCATTAGCATGAGTAAGAAGAGCAGAGGGGTTTGAGTAGGGTAGAACATGGGAAAAATTGTATACCATTGAAGTGTGATCAACAACACCTTTTGCTATGAATTTACCATTCGAAATCTCAGTGATTTCAACTTAATTCGGGGAGAATATGACTTTCTTTGGAGACCCAGTGTGAGTCATTTGATACACTGACAAGATATTAGAGGCAAGATGTGGGACATACAACACATTATTGAGATTACCATGGTCAAGATCAATCCTACCCTTTCCCATACTTTCAATTAGAGAGTTATCTCCCAAAACTATTGGTGGACCTTTTGAAATGTCAAGAGAGGAAAAGATATCCCTTGTCGCAACCATATGTCTAGAAGCTACATAATCAATGATGAATCTAGGTGAGCTTGAGGTGTCAGCAGCCAAGGCATGTACTCTCCCCTTGTCTTCTGAATTTGACTCTCCTTCCCTCTTCTTTAGAAATTAGGAAGGGAGATGTGTCAACATGCCAATTTTATTTTTCATACAAGAGATTTTAGGATGATAGCCCTTACTGCAGTATGCGCACTTGCTCATTTATCCTTTGTTCTTCTTCTTCTGGGGGTTCTTCTTGGAGTCTGAGGACTCCTCTTGAGAATTTTCCTTGTCTCTCTTTTGCTCTGGTGGATTTTTAGCTATTTTCTTGCTTTTTGAATCCACCTTAGAATCTCTAGAAACCAAAGCTTGGTCTTTGGAAGGTTTGATGGTGCCCATCATCACCAATTTATCTTGCCCCTGAGTGAGGGATTCCATGAAATCAACAAGGTTAGGCATCTTCCAGGTTCAAGATTTAAACTTAGTGGCATAGAATATAAAAAAAAACACCGAATGGTTAGGACCAAGCTTTGAGAGAATGGTCAAAACTAGTTTCTTCTCCTTATTTTCAATCCCACATTGTTTTAACTGCAAAACAAGGGCCTTAAACTAGGTAAAATATAGTTGCAATGATTCGAAGCTACTAGGACTCAAGAAGATCAATTCATTCTTGATTTTATGTCCTCTCATATCATATGTCTTTCCAAAAATCTATTCAAGCTTCTCCCACACCTCATTAAAAAATTTCAATGAATCAAGATGAAAGAGGAGGTCTCTTGAAATACTCAAACACAAAAGACCATAGGCCTCATCCCTCCTGTTGTGCCATTTTATTTTCTCTGCAGCTGCATTGGGATCTACCTCAGTAGCCATGGTAACCCTGTAGAGACCTTTTTCTCTCAAAAATATCTCCATATCAGCTTTTCATTCAAATAAATTGAATGGATTCAAGATGATCCTTTGAGATTGGTCCATATCTCAGCTCCTGTGCCCTTCAGTCAACAAAATGTGCTCCTAGTCAGTGATGTCGAACCTGCAATAACAATTTGTAAGGAGAGAAATTGATCTACAAAGGCTCTAATACCATTTGGAAATTGAACCCAAGATATAGATCACTTACACTCAAAAAATTGCTAATCAAACGTGAAACATTCACACAAAAGGAGACTGAAATTGGAGCATAAATTAATCCTATATTGAATAAGTGTACATAATCCAGACATATGAAGTAATAGACTGCTCAAATATATAATTACATGAGATATTCAAAATCACTAGGTTGCTACTTGAATTGGTCAAAAAGTAGGCTTACTAAAACAAGTCAAATCCCCCATAGGTGCAAAAAGGACTTTCCAAATCTATAAAGATCGTCATGAATTAGCTAAACAAAGTGGGAAAGATAATAAGTGGTGGATATATAACTCATTCATGCTATTTTTTGGAGAAAAGGAAGGAGGATGATGTGGTCAAAAAATAAGGCAAGTTCCCCAAGACTACCTTTTCCTTTATTCCTTAAAACTGCTGTAAAGCAAGGAAACTTTTAGAAAAAATAGATATGCACTTTGAGGAACCAGGAATAAAGTAGACATGATAAATATGTTTTCAGGATGATTCCAAAGCGCCCCATGACCCATTTTAGCAAGTATTTACTTCTAGGAACATGTAGAAGTCAACTAGCATAGAGAGGGAATCTAAGAATCTAGGAATACGACAAAAATGCTTTAATTAATGTCAAATATGGGTAACTATGGGTTTTTTTATTATAAAGAGTACACACATGGGGAGTACTGTAATTAGAACAAATGAAGCCTACACTTCATAAGTGTTGAAATGCACAACTTTATGAGGTGTTGACATCAATGCCAAAAGGGGATATTGTTGAACCTTGGTATGGTCATTGATCTCAAATGTAAAAAAGGAACACATGAAGGAAATAACAATGGAATGGATGAAAATTGAACAAGAAGGACACATAAATAAAATAATATTAATGGATATGATAAGGAGATCCATGTTCACTCTTGCATAAACAAGCTAAATGAAGTTAGCACAAATATAACATGAAGTTTATGTGCCAGTTTGAAGAAATATATGATGAAAGCCTATATATGAAATCTAGTTTTAAGAAGTATATGAATGCCAATTTGAAGAGGAATCAATTATGATATTATCACAACGGATATCTTTATTGAAAAGGGTTTGGTCATTTATTCGTTAATTTAAATTTTCTACATTAACTAGTTAAACCAACATCTCTTTAACTCAACTAAAAATTTACACATAGTTTCGTGACATAGTTTTAAACCAACTATAATATTTAACCCAAATACATGAACTAATGTGGGGATTCCATGTACATCCACATGAAATTCCATATCATTCATAAAATAACTTATACAACTTAACAAAACATGGTACTAACATCTCAATTCGATCAATAATATTTGCATTAAAAGATTGATCCTAAACAAGATAAGTTTTAACCTTCTTTATTGATAAACCAGAGACAGATCCCATGGGAAATTATGATATGTGACATCCATATAAAACCATATGGATTTCCATTATCATATTTCATGAATCAGCTTACATTCACCCATCAAAATACATAATACTAGCTCAAGGAAGCACATACCAGGCTTAGAGGTTGTCGATCTAAGAGTCAGAGTTAGTAACATGATAAATCTATAATTAAATTTAACAATAAGTGTGCACACGCATACTTTATGATAAATCATAATAATAATACATGAAAACATTAGAAGGTTATAAGTACTTATCTTGATCTATGAAACTGGAAGTAACATGACAATTTTCCTCCCAGTCGTAGATCTCTACTTGGTGTATGGTTTCCCACCAAAAGATCACCCCTAAGATGAGGTCTTGGAATCTCACACTAGAAGGTGTATTCTAGGATGTAACCTAATGGATGATGCACTTCCTTCCTTGGGATTTCCCCCTTCTTCCAGTAATAGTTGGTTTTAGGATTGTCCCCTTATCCTAAAGCACCACTTTTTACCTCCCAGGTCAAAACTCATATTCAATTCCTACTAGAGAATTTGAAAATAGAGAGAAGATAGGACTAGATACCCATCCAGGATTGTTCCCATCTCCCTCCGGTTCTAGCGTAACTAGGATGATATTTCCATGTAGAATTCCCCCCCTCTCCTATTGGATTATCTCAATGAAACAACACTTTTGATCTCCTAGGTCAAAGCACAAAATTGAATCTCCAATGGAGCATTTGAAACAAAGGAGAAACACATATCCTTAAACCACAAGTTGAATCCCCACCAGGGAATTCACATAAAATGGATATTACTACCACATACACCCTTTTGATCCCTACCAATTCATCTAGACACATGAATAATTGGTCTCCAATACCAATAGAATGATTCACCAGATCCTCATAGATCTGCAGGAAAATAAGGTAGTTTGTATTTTTCAATTATTCATTATACACTTATTTCATATCAGGGAGGTTGGATGGGGAAAGGAATAGGGGGTCATATCCTCCTTCCAACTGAAGTTGGTAAATATAATAATGGGGTTGGAGCTTCCTTCCAGTCGAAGCTGGAGAATATAATTTGATGGTTGTTTCTTCCACAATCGAAGATTGTAGTTATCCATAGGACGAAGCTTGATTACTACAAGTCGCGGTTTGTGTAGTCATATAGAAATCTATTCAAGTAGGTAACCGAAGTTTGTGAGTCATTTCTCACATAGATTGAAGTCATTGCAAGTCAATTCAATCAACCAACTAATTGTTACATTATGATCAGTTCAACACCTAAAATGAGTGGGTGCTCATGTTTGGATATTGCATTCTTCCATTGATATAATTAGTCTTATATATATATATATATATATCATCAGAAGGATTCTAGAATTCTTCACAGTATTTAGAATTTCTCACATCTACAGGGAACTGAATATGGAAGAAGATGGAATGTCCAAACAAGCTCTTTTACTAGATCCAGATAATTTGGAAACAAAGTTAATCTTAGAAAATTAAAATCTTGTATTGTATAATTTATTTTTGTGACTATGACAAGGTTCGAAATGGGCTCATAACTCAAGAGCCTCTATTTTTTTGTAAATATATGAAGGCAATGCCTAGATCCTGAAATTGTAAAGATGTTTTGGAGTCAAGAGGATTTTTGGTCCTTATATAATGAAAAGTTCCTCTGGAACAGTTTATAGTCACTTTTTATTTAAAGTGACAAATATTTTCCAATTGGAATATATTTATATATATAACACATACATTTATTCTTAGATATTTGTGTGTTGTTGTATTTGTTATTGTTATTGCTGAAAGGTTTTAATTGTTGAAAATATGTCAAAGTGAAATAATATATATATCGACGCAATTGTTGATTCACTCATCCTTTTAGTAATAATATAAATCCAACAATTGGTATCAGAGCGAGTGTCTTTAGTAACAAATTGACATATGGAAGAAACATCTAGCGCAGATATGGACAAACAAGGAGGTTTGTCTACCAACCAAGCACCGAGGTTTGATGGCTCCAATTATGCTTTTTGGAAAATATGCATGGATGTATATTTGAAATATCTTGGTATGGATATTTGGAAATTTGTGGAAACGATACGAGTGTCCAAAAGCAACTACATATGAATCGAAAGAAATTGATGAGAACACAATTTCAAGGATTGCTCCTGTTGAACGTGAAAACAAAAGACAATATGAATGGAATGCAATACTATGTGGACTAGATTATGTTGAATTTACGAAATTGATGCAATGTACTACAGAAAAAGAAGTATGGGACAAACTAAAGTGTATTTATTAAGGAGATGAAAAGGTCAAGAAGACCAAGTTGCAAACCCTCTCTGCACTTTTTGAAATGCTTAAGAGGAAAGAGGAGGAATACATTGCGAGATACTTTCTCAGAGTAGATGAGCCAATGAATTCCATAACGAGACATGGAGCAACAATTGAAGAAAAAACAATTGTACAAAAATCGTGAGAACCCTACCTTAATTGTTTAATTTAAATGCATAGTATTAGAAGATACATATGACTTAGATAACCTAAAAAAAGATGATTTGTATGGAATTCTTACTGCCTATGAGATGAGTACAGAACCAGAGAATGTCTCTAGAAAGGAAGAAACAAGGAAGCCAAAATCCAGTAAGAATGAGTGCAAGAACATATCTAACATGTAAGAGGAAGAGGAGACTAATTTTGTGAGAAATTTGAAGAGAGGTCAAGGAAAATACAAAGGGAAGTTACCCTTTAAGTGTTTTAAATGTGGTAGGATTGGACAGTTCGCTTCAAAAATGTACATGTGAAGAAAAAATAGATAGTGAAAGAGAAGAGGAATCATACTATCAATAACGAAGAAGTAAGCACTAGTAGAATAGAGTTGTGGATAGAAAGAAATATCAAAGGTAGAGGAAATTTTTGTACATAATGAGGATAATGCTACATAGGAAAAAGATAACAATAATCCAAGAGATGTACTATTCATGGCCCTGATTCAAGATGAAAATTCAACAGGAGGGAAGTCATCCATTAAAGGATCTCAAGCCAACACATCAAAACCACCAAATAAATGGACCTATAATGGAATTCACATGCCCTTTCCAAAGTCTGAAGGAAAGGAAAAATCAAACAACACAAAAGAATCATTCAGACTAGAGAAAACTATTGAAAATAGGCATTCCTTCTGGAATCATTCTACCATTTTTAAATTCCAAAGAGATGGAACGGACTATTAGAGCTTAAGAAACTTCAAAATCCAAAGATGAGGATAGTATTGAGGTCGATTGTGAAGGTGAACGGGTTAGTGCACTAAAATATTTGAAGATATCAAGAAAAACAATAAGGTGATAAAGGAACAATTGGAAAATGTAGAAGAACAAGTCAAACAAATTCAATGCTGAATATGTGATGTCATTGATGTCAAAGGATCGAAGATTAGATGGATTAGAAGTCAATCAAAATATTTCAAAGGATAAAAGATTATATGGTTGAATAAAAACATGTCAAAGGATCAAAGATCAGATAAACTAAAAGTCAGAAGAATCTGATTGAATTGCTAAAAGACTTCCCCTCACATAACCAGCTTGAATGAGAGAATGTGGAAGTAATATGAAAGAAATTATCCCACCATGACATTAGTCGCAAATGTGCATATAATCATACAAATATAAGAACATTGAGAATAGATGCACAAATACCATTTGTGAGAATCGTGAATAAAGAGAAACAAAACTATTTATAAAAGTCCCATAAAAATATGGTATGTGGTACTGATATTTGTAAAGAAACATACGTAATAAATAGATGTGTGCAAAATTCCCACAAGGATGTTCGTGTATGTGTGTCATACTCTACTAATGATGAACTATGGAAAGTGGCACACCAACGCAAACCCTAACTTGTTGAAAACACAATCCAGTGGTGTGTTATCCAAATTTAAGGAACGTCACAAAGTGGATACATTACTTGAGTCAAGAAGATAATAAATAAGTAAGAGATGGATGTGGTGAAGTAAGCTTGTGGAGAATGAAGATCTGAGATAAATATTTGACAAGATTCATAATTTATTTTGGGGTATCAATAGATTGTTGATTGTAGAGAGTACATTTATGCAGCAAAGCCAGAGTGTGCAACTCAATGAGGGATGAACAATGAAGAAGTGTGCTAGAAGAAAAGGATACCCATATCTTGGATGTGCAAAGTTATTGCTCAGTTAAGATGTAGATCGCATAACATCGAGAGTGACTGAGCCAAAAAATCTATTAAGATGTTGAATGTAGATCAACTGAAGGATGCAGATGAAGCAAATATCATACGTTGTATTTTGGGCAATTGTATGTTTAGAAGTAAATACTTAGAATAAAATCAAAGAAGTTACAATAGTTGTGGATTGTGAAGATAAGTTATTTTCTCTATTTGTAGTTTTTATATACAATCTTATTTCATATCAGGGAGACATGATAGCAAAAGGAATAGGGGGTTCAACCTCCTTCCTGCCAGTGATGAC
Organism: Pseudotsuga menziesii; assembly: GCA_001517045.1. Taxonomy (NCBI): domain Eukaryota; kingdom Viridiplantae; phylum Streptophyta; class Pinopsida; order Pinales; family Pinaceae; genus Pseudotsuga; species Pseudotsuga menziesii. The sequence goes on from LPNX010862101.1 coordinate 125,447, forward strand.
AATATAATCAGGGTGTAGAAACATCCTTTTTGTTGGTGCAGATAAAACTCAAAGGGGAATAGACTCCTTCCAATTGGTGTTGGAGAATAAACAAAATTTGGTGCTTCCACAACTAGAGAGCGCAGTTACCCACAGTTCGGAGCTTGAAGCTGTAAATTAGAGTTTGCACAGTTAGATTGATAAATGTTCATATTGGTTCCTGAATATTGTGAGTTGGTGCTCATGTAGATTGAAGTTATTGCAAGTCGGTGCCAACATCCCGCAAATTGTACTTGGGATCAGGTCACCACCTAAAATGAGTGGGTGCTCATGTTTGGAGAATGTAATATCCCACCGATGTAATTATACACATATATTTATAGATATAAAATTACAGTCAAATATTTGTGCATTTTTTTATTGTTCTTATGGATGTTGGACAGTTTTAAATCCATGAAAATCTACATAAGTTAAAATTATACATATATGCGTAATTATTGATTCACCCCCCTCTCAGTAATAAGTTAATTCCATCATTAAGGACATGCATGAAGCATTGGAGAAGAAAATGAATGCCAGAGAAGATAATTTGTTTTGGCGCAAAATTCAAAATTAAGGAGCTTGAAGAAAACAAGTCTGCACTTGAAAAAATTTGGTAGGAGATAGAATCAATGAATGAGCTACCACGAGAACAAATTACAAAAAAGGAGATAGAAATTTCATACTTGAAATATGAAAAAAATGTACAATACAAGGAAGAAGTGAAACATGCATAAACTTAGATACTCAAACCAAGTTCAACAATAGCTCGATAATCCTAGATGAAATCTTAAATTTCCATTGATCTCCAGAATATAAGACTGACATTGGATATAAAATGGTGAATGATGATGTGTGTGAAAAAGGAGGACTTCGTTCTAATCAACATCATACATTTTTTAGAAGAAATGAACAACTTACAAGGCATAAGAAACCTAGGTATGCTAACTCCTTCGGCTATAAAAATAGCTTTAGTTCATTAAAGTGTTGGAGATGTAGCTATGTTGGACAAATATCAAAATAATACCAAACCATTAGATGTTATTTGTGTGATTAATATGGGAACAAGGATTCACATTGTTCCATGAGAGAAGAACAAACAAAAATGCCTAACTGGCATAAGTTTGTGGAAGAGTGTCTACCACAGAAATAGAGGTCGATCGTGCACAATAATACATGGGTGAATAATGTATCTAAGAAATGCATGGAAGATGTAAATAACACCAACATAATTCAGTCAATTGTGCACAAGAAGATACGTGTGGAGAAGGTGTCTCAGGAATGCATAGAAGATATAAACAATGCCAGCAAAGTTCAAGCAACAAGAAATTACTGCCTTCATTGGTAACCAAAATGGGTTATGCAATATCCTTGAGTTCAAATGAGTTCAAGGACTAAAGTAGTACATTTTTGCATATAGAACTCATTTTAAGAATATTATTGTATATTATGAAATGTGTAGTTGTTATTACCAAAAGTTTGGATTTTCATAAAAATAGTAAGGAGATACATGTACAGGCAATACACAAGGATTGCATAAAATGAAAGTATTGTATTATGTTCAAAAGTGTGATTACAAAATTTGGAGCTTCGAAGATCATATTATGTCAGTCCATGAAGGTGCAGAAAAAGAAATTCCAAGTAGTTGAATAAAATCAAAGTGGATTCAATCCCGTCATGGACAAAATTGAAGCCAAAGATGAGTCATAAACATAGTTTGAGATCGACGTATTTAGCTTGAATGATAGGAAGTGGTGATAGGTGCAGGTCCATATCCATTGGAGATGTCTCAACAAAATCAGGTGACTACAACATAGGAAGAAGGTCCAATGTCGAAGATGATGAATTGACATAAATGCGCTTGGACCTAATCATATTGAGAATATTGAGAGTCTAGTGTTGTTTCTATCCCAAGAGATTAAATCTCCTACTCAAGTTGGATAATGACTTATAAGTGCTCCTGTTAAATTGTGATAGATAGTACAATGGCATAAAATTAGACTCTTGTATCTAGTTTTTCCAAGAACCCATATCCACCCTCAACCGTCCCAAGTCCTCCTGTTGTGATTGGACCATTGAACGGAGGTTGTTAAGGGAATTATTTAATCACTGGAATAAATACATGACAACAAAGGAAATCAGAAGAATTATAACTCAAGTTAAAAATACCATAGCAAGAATCGACAGAGTATGAACTACAGTGGTGAGTTAATTGAAAACACTACCAACTTATAGAATTGGTAAACACTTCTCTTCATGCACTTAGACATAAATTGAAGGGACATCGAAGTTGATGAATTAATCCATTATGCAATCCAAGGGATATCACGATGATGTCAAAATTTAATGCATGGGTTGATAAAGGAAAAAAATGATTTGGAAGAACAATGTTGAAATAAAGTATCAATATGAATACAACACGTGGACTAAGCATTGGCCATATAAATTCTCACCATGCATGCAGGAAGTTGGAAATATGTGCGAAAACAATTAATTTATTGGAATTCATAAAGGATCTCGTGTCTGAAATATAAGATGATATCACTTGAAAAATACATTAATAATATGTAGATAATGGTGATGTGGTAGAATATATTAACTCTATGTTTCTAATGCAAATATAGTTTATCGTCGACCTGACACACCATAAGCAATTCAAACACTAAGAAATGAGCACAAATATAAGGGGGAGTCAACACATAAGAGATTCCCTTTGTCATTGATGTCAAAGGGGGAGAGAAAGAGAAATCCTAATGACAGAGGGAGTAATTATAGCTGGGGAATGAGAAAATGGAAGAAGTTGAAATAATCAAGAGCACGATCATAAAGGGAGACTTTGGCACACAAAATAAGAGCTCGAATTTAGGGGGATATTATGGTAGGTGCCACAAATAAAGTGATGTTGACATCAATTCCAAAGGGGGGTATTGTTGAAGAATGAATTGTATTTGATGTCAAAGGATCAAAATGTCATAGGTGTTGAATTGTTATTGATGTCAAAGGAATTGTCATTGATGAAAAAGGAGATTGTTAAGGATATTGTTGAGCAAGTTGTAATTGATCAATAGGATAATTCCAAAAGAAGCTCAAGACTTCCTCACACAATGCTAGCTTGAAGAAATACATATGGAAGAATGTAGAATTACAGAAAGGGAAAATATCCCACCATGACAATGGTCGTAAGTGCACAAATGAAAATCCACAAAGAAGAACATTGAAACTAGTACATATGCGCAAATACCATTTGTGTGAGACTTTAAATGAAGAACATGAAAGTTAAACTTGTTTGTAAAAGTCCCACAAAGAAAACGATATGTGGTACAGAGAATTGTGAAGAAAAATATGAGTTATGAACCTATTTTCAAAAGTACCACAAGGAAGTTAGCATATGTGGGTCAAACTTGAAGAAAACACAAACAAGTGGGAGTGTTATTGAAGAGTAAGGAAATTCAACAAGTGGACACATCTCTTGAGCTAAGAAAACTATAAATAAGCAAGAGATGGACGTGTTGAAGAAAGCTTGTGAAATGAAGAAATGAGATAATTTAGGTGGACAATCTATGTAATTCTTTGGGGTATCAATGGATCGTTGATCGCAGAAATAGTTCTATGTAGCAGAGTTAAACTGCACAAATTATTTAATAATGAACAACAAGGAGTGCACCATATAGAAAGATACCCGTATTCAAGATGTGTGATGTTATTACATAGTGAAAGACATAGACCAAAAAACCAAAGAAGCGTTTGAGTTAGGAACACTGTTTAGTAAAAAGAAACAGATCAAAGAGACACAGACGAGATGCATATCATAGTGACTATTCCACATTTGGTTTGGAAACTTTATATCTTAACACATATATTTAGAACAAAGATGCAATCAGAAGAATCAAAATAGTTGTGGATTGGTGAATACACTCATCGAAGATAAGGTATCATGTATTTTCCAGTTATTCATTATACACCTATTTCATATCAGGGAGGTTGGACGGGGAAATGAATAGGGGGTTGTAGCGTTGTTACAGTTAGTTTTGGAAAATAACTTGAGGGGGTTGGAGCCTCCTTCTAATTGAATATGGTAAATATAATGAGGGGGTTGGAGCCTCCTTCCAGTTGGAACTGGAAAATATAATTCGAAGGTTGGTGCTTCCATAATCAAAGATCATAGTTATCCATAGCTCATAGGTTGATTCTACAATTTGTATTTTGTTCATTCAGGAATACATCTATTCATGTCAGTGCCTGAAGTTTGTGAGTCAGTGTTGTTGATGTATTTGTAACTTCAGAATATATTCTAATGTATATTATCATTGTATGTTGTTGCACCCTCACTGGAGATGTATTTGCCTATTTTAGGGATGTCACTATTATGTATGGACCTTGAGGTACAACCTCCATTGTAATTTGGGGAAATATTCCCGAGTGTAACATCATGTTGTTGAGTATATAGTTGTCATTGATGTCAAAGGTGTTCACAAATGACAAAGGTATAACCAGTGGATATGATGATAGGACAAACTCAGTGAAAGACTAAGGTAGTGATTGCATGGCATGGAATAGTTGAGGATGTGGCATGACACATATGATGACATGGAATATTATGGTGTCCTAATGACGATGTCATAAAATAGTGATGACATGGCATGGCATAGTTAAGTATGTGGCATGAAAGATCTGATGACATGGAATATGATGGTGTCCTAATGATGATGTCATAAAAGTTCATTTATAACAAATGCAATGGATGAGATTGACATGGATGATAAGACATCATGAATGACTGATCTGAATAATTCCAAGACAGTATCGACAGTATGATGTAAACAATGGTTAATGAAACAAAGAACAGAGGTCGAGTGGAAGTAGAGATGCAACATGAATGACTGATCTGAAGACCTCCAAGACAATGTCGATAGTATGATGTAAACAATGGTTAATGAAACAAAGAAAAAAGGTCGAGTGGAAGTAGAGATGTAGTATGAATGACAAAGGTGGTTAGACAAATGAAGAGTGGAACTGCAGAATAGTGAAATGAACAAGAGATAGAGTATATGTCGAAGAATAGAAAAACTATATCTGGGAGAGTGTTTATAAATTCCTTATAATCAACAGCATGATGAAATTATCTATGTATATAAATATTCAAAACTATTAGAAACAGTCGCAGAGGATTTTCACAAAGAAATCATGCAGATCCACAAAATCATGGTGAGATTCGCATTCGAGCTAAAATCGACCGCCAAGAATCATCCCGCATGAGATCTGGCGATTAAGGATCAGTTTCACAATAGTCAAGATCAGATAGCTTATATTAGTCCCGCACTAGATCCGATGGTTAAGGATTAATTCTGACAGTTAGGCAAAAAATCCAAAGTTCCACAAAATATCAAGATCAGACGACTGAGATTAGTTCCACTAAAAGAGATCAACGGTGCGGAAGAAAAAATGAGGAAAGGGAATTGTAGAAATGAGGTTTAAATACTCTATGAACTCGTAATCTACAACCCACAATCTCGAAGATCGAAGTTTGGGAAAGACTCTGCAAAATATCAACGGTGAGGAAGAAAAATTGTGGAAAGAAGCTTGAGGAAAGGAGATTGCGAAAAGAAGCTTGCGGAAAGGAGATTGCGGAAAGAAGCTTGCAGAAAGGAGATTGTGGAAAGAATCTTGTAGAAAGGATCTTACAAAAAGTCAAGATATGATTTTATGAAATGTTACGTTTTTTCATCTTGCAATCTGGAGAGCGACGCTCGTGAAGAATCCTGATGGATATCAACGACGAGAAATTGTTGAAATAGAAACCTAGTGTGGAAATACGATTTCAAGAGGAAATCTATGCGCTAGATCGACAAACCGTAGAGACTCAAAATTATATCAATGACTTGGATTGATTCTGGAGAAGAATATCACGGAAGCACAAGAAAACGTTAAGCTGAGCTGCGAAAATGAATTCTGAGGTGCATCCATAAATGGTAAAGAATAATGTCCAACATGAAACTCATAGATGGAAGGTGAAGCCCATGTTTTGTGAGAGAAACATGTATAGATGAGTCTGTGATGAGGATATCCTATAGAGAGCTCTCAAAGGAGGAAAAGAATCCCACGGGCATGAGAAAAACAAAATCCCAAATGTTTGAAGATAGAGTATTCTTGATGATAGAGGAGAGAAAGTCCACAGGCATTGGTTTGACAAATCCTGTGATCAAAGAAGAAGGGAGCTCACAGATCAGAAGAGATCAAGAAGTTTTTAATTAATTATTTAATTAAAAATCATTAATCACAGATTGTTGAAAGGGCATGATTGTGAAAGAGTATGTTTCCAGAATAAAGAGATGCGTCCGTAGGAAACATGAAGGTACTTATACACTGAGGTGTGAGTGAGAGAAGTGTCTTGGAGTCCACATCAGAAAATTAAAAATAGAGACTAGTGGGTGTGATAGAGAATGGAGGGAAAGGAAATCTAACACATTACAGAAAACATATTAGGGTGGCAGGGTGGAGCTAGGGCAGGAAACAGGTCTGCAGGAGGTTGTTGCTTCCTTCTAGCAGAAGGTGGTAAATAGGGTGTAGGAGAATCCTTTTAGTTGTAACTAAGAAAATAGGGTGTCGTTGCATCCTTTCAGGAGCACCTGATAAAGCAGGGTGTCCTAGCCTCCTTCTAGTGGTTGCTGGTAAACAGGGTGTTGTAGCATCCTTTGAGTAGCAGCTGATAAACCAGGGGGTTGCAGACTCCTTCCTATGGTCACTAGTAAATAAGGTGTCGTAGCATCCTTTTAGTAGTAGCTGATTAAACAGGGGGTCATAGCCTCCTTCCAGTAGTTGTTGGTAAATAGGGTGTAATACCATCCTTGTCTGTAGAAGTAGGAAAAACTATTTGTAAATAACAATTTTGCAGTAATAAGATGTATTGGTGGTTTACCCTATTGAGATTCCACGTTAAAAGTGTGTTCTATGTATTCTTATTGTTATTTTGTTTTAATGATAGATTTAAAAAGTGGTTAAATTAGTAAAAGTTAACAAAACTGATTCACCCCCCTTTCGTTATTGACCAATAAACCAACAATTGGTATCAGAGCAAGTTCCTTCAGCATAGTTTAACCACTGGAAGGTAGATCCTTTATAAAACCACTATGTATCAATAAGAAAGATTGGCCACTAACAAACCTTCACTATTTATAGGAGAAAACTATGCATACTGGAGTGTAGGAATGAGGTCCCATCTAATGTCCCTTGGATGGAAGGTTTGGGCTGCAACATAAAAGGAGATTAAAATAGGAAACCAATAACCAACAGACACAGTTGAACTAGGTGAATATGAAGGTAATTACAAATCCCTAAATGCAATATTGAGTGGATTAACAAACAGTGTGTTTACTAAGGTTATGCAATGCACTTCTACCAAACAAGCTTGGTATAAGTTGAATATTATCTATGAAGGAACATCTAAGGTCAAATAATCCAAACTGTAGACATATAAAAGTCAATTTGAAAGCCTCAAAATGAGAGAAGAAGAGAATATTGGGGAATACCTTCTTCGTGTAGATGAGGTGGTTAATGCTATTAGAGGCCTTGGAGGAAAATTGAAAGAAAAAGAAGTGGTAAGCAAGATACTAAGAACATTACCAATGAGATATGACTAAAAGGTTTCCACCCTAGAGGAACAAGATGACCTTAAAAAAATGACAGTAGATGAGCTGCATGGAATTCTCACTGCGTATGATATGAGGACTAGACTAAATGAAACCTCAACAAAAAAAGCAGTGTTTAAAGTCTCTTCCAAAAATCAATCATAGAATCTAGATGATGAGGAAGCCCTCTTTGTAAGTAAAATTAAGAAAGGCACTGGGAAATACAAAGGTAAGCTACCCTTGAAATGTTTTAACTATGGAAGGATTGGAAATTTTTCCCATAAGTGTTCCTACCCAAAACAAGAGGAGAGTGACCATGAAGAATCTTGTTGTCATAACGGTAAGAATAAGTTTAAGAAAAAAAAGAAGAACTTATATTCCAAGGAAGAAAGTGAAGACGAGGAGATGAGTGAAGATGAAGAAATCCTATTTATAAGAACAACAAATTCAGATGAGGAATTAGAAGTGGACATAGAAGCTCAATACATGGTTGCTGTAGATGAAATTGAAAGATGTAGGAAAAGAAACAAAGTTTTGAAAGAGAAACTGTATAAATACCAAGAAGAGACAAATCCAATTATTACTAATTTGAGAAACCAACTTTAAGAGGCCAACAAGAGTGAGGAATACCTAGTATTTTTTCTCAGGAAGAGAATTCAAGATTCTGAAAAAATTGAGAAATAAATTACTCAACTTAGAGAAGGAGTTGATAAAAAATCCATGAAATCAAATTTTGAGAACAACTCAATGATTCTAGATGACATTCTGAAGAGCCAAAGATCATCCAGTGATAGATCTGGTTTAGGGTTCATTAAAGAAAAGAAGCTAGAGAGTTTCCCAGTCACCAATCAAGAAGGAAGTAAGAAAAGCTATGTTGAAGTACTAAAGACTCCAGCTAAAAGGGAAGGAAGCAAGAAATAAAGCTTAATTTCTCAAGATAAAAATAGAAATAATATATCACCCAAGAGACCAAATAGATATCTATAGATCTTCTTAGGTCACTGCTATTCTTTTAATAATTTTGGTCATAAAGCCTTAAATTGCAGAACTGAAAGAAAGGTTTATGAATACAATAATAAGTCATCAAGTAATAGATTGAAGGTAAATAACAATCTCATTACACTACTCCAAAAATATGACATAAAATGCTATAAGTGTAATGACCATGTACATATGGAAAGAGATTGTAAACTGAAGACTCCTACAAGGAATACGATTGCAAACAAATCTCAGACCATCAAACGAAATATGTGGAGAAGAAAGGAAGACTCCAAAGATGTAGAATAAATAAAGATTTCAAACATCAGTGAGGTCTCCAAATATAATGATGGGCATAATAGAGGCATAACTAAGGATGGCATCCGTTATGAGGAAAAGAAACATGAAGATATAAAAGAATACACCAATAAATATGAAGGTGATTAATAAGGATGTAGTGATGACTGTGGGATACTTTTCTATAAAACATTCTCTCGTGATTGTAACACCCTGGTTCTTGACCCCGTTGCATTAAATGTACATGATGTATATATTGTAATGATCATGGTACGGAGCTAAAGGCCAAGGCCCCACCATTGATCGGTTATGCTATGTTTTGGAGTTAAATTGTCACTGATGGTATATCGGGGCAAGCGGCATACATATTAAGTTTCAGCATCATGTAAATATGCATCTTTAATTAAAATGAACCCGACCAGCTACGATCGCGACAACTAAAATGAGAAGGGGCATGATTTTCACAAGGATAAGGGTGGGGAAAATGTCAAACCATGGCCAATAAAGGAAAATACCCATGTGTCTTCTTTCTTTACCTTACCCAACCACCTCCATTGAAGAATGGCTGGTGGTGGTTGAGGTAGTTATTGTTTTGGGAGTGGGGTGGCAGGACTGTCAGTCCTCACCCACACGCACACTCCACCACGTTTGACTTCACAATGGCAAGAAAAACCTTCACGCACTCTCCACTACGCAGGCCTCATGATTGTCTGTTCACCTCCACGCACAGGAGTTACCTGGTTTCACTCCCGCGGACACATTCTCCTCTCCATGCCTGTGCTAAACACTCACGCATGTCTAACTGCGTCCTCTTTGTAGGCTGTTTGTCCTCGCACAGGAGCGGAATTTACCCACACTCACGCACATGATTTTCCTGGTTTTAACCACGTAGTTTTTCCTCTGTGGATCGACATATGGTTGGCTGTATCTTTCCCTCATGGACTAATCTGTGGGTCCTGCATTGTTGATTCACTCACGCACAGGATGGGAGACTGTAATTTCATCCTCAATGTGGTCTATGTGTGTTTTCCCGGTGACTGCATTTCCCAAGGACGGGTTGTTGTTTTCCCCATGTTGTGAGCCGCATCCACTGATGCATTTCGGGGACTGTTAATTTCCCCAGGCTATGAGCTGCGTTGCTGCTATGTTTTGGGAATTGTTGTAGATGGTTTGGAATTTGTCTTCCCTATCTTAAGCTATATCAACTGATTGTTTGCATGTGTGCAATGGTTGATCTTCGGACTGTGTAAGGAGCAGGGATGGGGGCTTAGTTTTGCTTGATAAACCTGGTGGTTGGAAACCACACAGATAGAGCTAGAGGGCTGGCCTTCTTCTCCATCACCCCTGAATAGAACTGGAAGGGAATGCAGGGCCTGAGGGATTGTGTAGCAGAGAAAGGACTGATTCCTTGTGTTGGGTGTGGGTGGGTGTCTTAGAGGTCAGGCTAGTTCTGGTGTAGGTGTTCTTGGCTCGGTAATTAGCTCACCAGCTTAGCATTAAGCCGTTCCCAACTCCTAGATGGCCTGATAAACCCAACTGTGTTGGCTTGGCTGTGTATTGAATATCCTTGGCTATGTGTAAGACTGCTATTTCCATTATTCCTTGGAGAATCATGCCCGGCTCGGGGGTGGTAGCACTGCTGAGAGATTAAGGAGCACGCTGGCATATGGTTGGGTGGAACGTTGCAGTGACGTAGCTGGTTGCGGAACGACTTCTTCATAAGATAAGTGATCTTGTCCATTTTACTTCTACAATTGTAATTTCTGCTAATGAATATGATGAACATGTTAAATGAATGCTTGTGTGAATGCATGTTGTTTCCTCTATGCATGATAAAGAACGATAGCTGTGTATGATAAACAATGGCATTTGTGCCTGTTTTACCTTAATGCATTTTCCTGCAGCATTCTGTTTATGGAAATTTTATCCATGTACATGTTCATGGGATCTTAGCCCCGATGGTTAACGCCATGGTGATCGCGTCCTCTTCGCCGGTTGGAGGCATGGGGACGTGACAGTGATTTAAAGAAAACCTTGAAAATAACATTAGAAGGGATATTATACTCAGGGGGAGTTAAAGCCAGAAAATTCCAATTGGTATCTAAGAAAAAACTCAATTGGTGTCTAATGTTGAAGTATATTGAAAGCTATCATCCAAGAACCTGTTTCAAGAAAGGAAGTGTTAAGATAAATGATAATACATTGATTAAATAACATAGTTCATTTAACAAAGGGGAGATATGATGACAGGGGGAGTTGTCAAAAAGTAGAAAGACAGGAAATGCTATATCAAAATAGGTAGGACATTGGCATAACAGGTTATCCTTTTTCATTGTTGTCAAAGGGGGAGAATGTTTAGAGGTTTCCATCAATGCCAAAGGAGGAGAATGTTGAGTATATAGTTGTCATTGATGTCAAAGGTGTTCAACACTGACAAAGGTATAACTAGTGGATATGATGACAGGAAAAAATCAGTGAAAGACTAAGGTAGTGATGACATGGCATGTAATAGTTGAGGATGTGGCATGACACATACAATGAGATAGAATATGATTGTGTCCTAATGATGATGTCATAAAATAGTGATGGCATGGCATGGCATGGCATAGTTAAGGATGTGGCATGACACATATGATGACATGGAATATGATGGTGTCCTAATGATGATGTCATAAAAGATCATTTATAACAAATGCAATGGATGAGATGGACATCGATCATAAGACAACATGAATGACTGATCTAAAGACTTCCAAGACAGTGTCGATAGTATGATGTAAACAATGGTGAATGAAACAAAGAACAGAGGTCGAGTGGAAGTAGAGATGCAACATGAATGACTGATATGAAGACTTATAAGACAGTGTCGATAGTATGATGTAAACAATGGTTAATGAAACAAATAACAGAGGTCGAGTGGAAGTAGATATGCAGTATGAATGAAAAATCTCGTTAGATAAATGAAGAGTGGAATTGCAGAAGAGTGAAATGAACGAGAGATAGAGTATATATCGAAGAAGAGATAAACTATATCTGCGAGAGTGTTTATAAATTCTTCATAGAAACTATATCTATGAGAGTATTTATAAATTCCTTATAATCAACAACATGATGAAATTATCTGTGTATATAAATATTCAAAAATGTTAGAAACGGTCGTAGAGGATTTTCACAAAGAAATCGTGCAGATCCGCAAAATCATGGTGAGATCTGTATTCGATCTAAAATTGACCGTCAGGAAGCTTCCCGCATGAGATATGATGATTAAGGATCAGCTCTGCAACAATCAAGATCAGATAGCTTATATTAGTCCCACACTAGATCCAACGATTAAGGATTAATTCCAACAGTTAGGCGGAAAATCCAAAGTTCTGCAAAAGATCAAGATTGGACGACTGAGATTAGTTCCGCTAAAAGAGATCGATGGTGCAGAAGAAAAAATGTGGAAAGGGAATTGTAGAAATAACATTTAAAGATTCTATGAACCCACAATTCACAATCCTTAATCTGGAAGATCGAAGGTTGGGAAAGACTTCACAAACGATTGACGGTGCAGAAGAAAAATTGCGAAAAGAAGCTTGTGGAAAGAATCTTACGGAAAGGAGCTTGCGAAAAGTCAAGATATGATTTGATGAAATGTTACGTTTCCACATCCCGCATCCCGCAACCCACAATCTGGAGATCAACACTCATGGAGAAGCCCCATGGAGGTCAAAGGTGGGGAATTGTTGAAACAAAAACCTTGTGTAGAAATACGATTTCAAGAGGAAATCTATGTGCTAGATTGATGGACCGGAGAGACTCAAAATTAGATCAATGGCTTGGACTGATTTTGGAGAAGGAGATTGCGAAAGAACCAGAAAATGTTAAGCTAAGCTGCGGAAATGAATTCTGAGGTTCGTCCATAAATGGTAAAGAAGAATGTCCAACATGAAATTGATAGATGGAAGGTGAAGCCCATGTTTTGTGAGAGAAACGTGTATAGATGAGACTGCAATGAAGATATCCTACAAAGAGATCACAGAGGAGGAAAAGAATCCCACAGGCATGAGAAAAAGAGAAGCTCGGAGGTCTAAAGATAGAGTATTCCCGCTGATAGAGGAGAGGAAGTCCACATGCATTGGTTTGACGAATCTTGCAATCAAAGAAGAAGGGAGCTCGCAGATCAAAAGTGATCAAGAAATTTTTAATTAATTATTTAATTAAAAATCGTTAATCACATATTGTTGAAAGGGCATGATTGTGAAAGGGTGTGTTTCCAGAATAAAGAGATGTGTCCGTATGAAACATGAAAGTACTTATACACTGAGGTATGAGTGAGAGAAGTGTATCGGAGTCCACATCAGAAAATTAGAAACAAAGACCAGTGGGTGTGACATAGAATGGAGGGAAAATAAATCTAACATATTACAGAAAACATATTAGGGTGGCTGGGTGGAACTAGGGTAGGAAACATACCTACATGGGGTTGTTTCCTCCTTCCAGTAGAAGTTGGTAAATAGGGTGTAGGAGCATCATTTCAGTCGTAGCTAAAAAAACAGGGTGTCGTAGCATCTTTTTAGTAGCAGCTGATAAACCAAGGGGTCGTATCCTCCTTCCAATGGTTGCTGGTAAATAGGGCGTCGTAGCATCCTTTCTGTAGCAGGTAATAAACCAGGGCGTCGTAGTCTCCTTCCAGTGGTTACTGGTAAATAGGGTTTTGTAGCATCCTTTTAGTAGTAGATGATAAACCAGGGGGTTGTAGCCTCCTTCCAGTAGTTGTTGGTAAATAGGGTGAAATACCATCCGTGTTTGTAGCAGCATACAAAACTATTTGTAAATAAAAATTTTGTAATAATAGGACGTATTGGTGGTTTACCCTATTGGGATTCCACATTAAAATTTTGTTCTGTATATTCTTATTATTACATGTTTTTAATGATATATTTTAAAAGTGGTTAAATTAATAAAAAAGATAACAATACTGATTCACCTCTCCTCTCAGTATTGACCAATAAACCAACACATGTAATATATTTTTTAGTCTCTCTAGGTGAAGTTGCCCCTTCTAGGGTAAGGGGTCTTCCCCATTCATGTATTGGGTCAGTCAATTAAAGGTATAATTAGGGAGGCACCCTCCCTCATTTATACACACACTTGCTCAAGTTCGCATGAGGAGAGAGAGACAAGGAGGAGAGATAGATATTTGTAGAATACTTATTCTTATTGGGTTTGATCATCTTGTGATACCATCTTTGTGATGGAACTATTCGAAGGAAGTTTGTGGGGTTTTATCCTTTATGGTTTCCCTGGTGAAAATATTTGTGTCTTGTTTATCTTCTCTATCTTGTGTATCTTATTGTACTTGTTATTATTTCAGATAAATATCCCAATCAAGAAAATTAGATTAGAAAAACTAACATGGTATCAGAGCCTCTCTGAAATATGGAACTATGCAGCAGTAGAAACTAGGGCTTCGTAGTTCAAGGTCTTCTCTTGACAGATCATCAAGAATTGAGTGGTAGGATAACTCACCCTAAAGGGGTGCATCTTTTGGTGGAATAAAAATCATATTAGAAGGAGTTTTATTTTTTACCCTGACACTAGTGCAGGGAGAAAATAGGGCATCAAGTTTTAGTCTTCAGAAAATAACCTTGTTGAAAGATCACCTCAGGGAGGCACATATTTTTGTCCAAATAGAATTTCCAAACTCCATGTTTGGAAAATTAGGGATTTTTTGACAAACCCTAGGTTATCCATCTTTAGAACCATGTTGGACACCTCAAATTGGTAATATATGAATCTTTTCTATTTCCATTTGAATTTGTCATTTGAAAAATATGACTAAGGATGACAAGCTTGGAGGAGATGATAAATTTCGAGCATGGAAGTATAGAATCTCCCTGATCTTTGAAGAGAATGACTTGGATCAGCACGTTAGTGGAGAAGTTCCAGAGCCAAAGGGATACAAGGCTAAGGCTACTAATAATAAGAACTTGGTTAAATCCAAGAGAATCATTTCAGATTCCATTAAGGATCACCTCACCCCCCATGTGTCATCCTTCAAGACACCAAAGGAAGTATTTGATGCTTTGAAAAAGATGTTCAAAGGAAAGAACATCAACCAAAATATGGCATTAAGGAACCAACTAAAAATTTAAAGATACAGAACTCAGAGACTATACAGTCCTACTTCACAAGGGTTGCTCAAATCAAGGAACAACTTGAAGAAGTTGAAGAAAATGTAGAAGGAGAGATTGTGATGACTACCTTGAATGGCCTCCCAAGATCATGGGACTCATTCATTCAAGGAATATATGCAAGAAGAAAGCTGATATTTTTCATTTGACTCTGATAATAATGCACACAAGAAGAAGCTCAACTCGTAACAATAGAAGAGAAGATGGGAGAAACTAAATATCAATCTCTCACTGTTCACACCAGGAATAGATATAAGAAGAAGGAGAACCACCATAACAACAAGAAGAAGGACAAGGAACAAAATAATTTTAGAAAAAATCCTTCCAACATATGATGGTACACTTGTGATGAAAAGGCACACTTTGTAAGAGACTGCCCCAATGGAAAGAAGAGACATCGTGATCATACCGCCAAAGACAATGAACCAACAAACAAAAGATTTGGAAAAGAGAAGGACGATTCATATGAAGAGTATGTGTTTATTTCATCACTTGCGGGAACTGTATCACATGGAAGTAATGATTGGATTGTGGATAGTGGGGCATCTAAAAACATGACGAGATACAAAGAAACATTCGTTAATATGTCAGAGCATGAGTCACCTCACAAGGGGAAACTTGGGGATGATTATCAATACCCCATAAAAGGAAGTGGAGAAGCTTCATACAAGATAGACTCTAGAAAATATTTAAAGATCCAAGATGTACTATATATTCCAATATTGAAGAAGAATATTCTCTCCATCTCTGCACTAGATGCAAAGGGAATGAGAGTTTCATTTTTTAATGGACATGTTCTAATGTGGCCTAAAGGAAATATTAAAGATGAGGAAATAGTGATCGGAGAACAAGATGGAGGATTGTACAAAATAAAGGGACAACCTGAACAAGCATTGGTTCATGACTCACAGTGTATTTTTTTAATATTTTAATATTATACTTAACTATAGTATTCTAGGAAATTGTTTTGGATTGAAAAAAACATGTTTATAGATAGGTAGGTGACTATTAAATATGAAACATAAAATTAACATTGAAATGTGTAAATTTTGGCCAATATTATGATAAAAAAATATATTTTATGTAAATATATGCGATATTAGACACTAAAAATGACCAAATAATGAATTTAGATTTTGAAAAAAAATCCAAAAATAGCCAATTGGTGAGATTTTGCCCCTAAAAATTACCATGTTCATGAGTCACTGAAACACAAGTGAACTATGGCATTGAAGGCTTGCACATGTTCATTACAAAGCACTACTGATTATAAGCAAAGAAGTCTCAGGGCTTCCATAAATCTAGGCAAAGCATGAAGGCATTTGCAAAGGATATGCACAAGCCTAAGAATGCAAAGAAGACATTTACTAGTAGTGAAACTAAACCTAAAGGAATACTAGAGATAGTAGACTTAGATGTATGAGGACCCATGTCTTCCAGCTCAATAAGTGGGTATGTGTACTATGTTTCGTTTATTGATGATTTCTCATGTAAGACTTGGATATATTTCTTGAAAGGGAAAAATCAAGTATTACGGTAACTTCAATGAATACAAAGCCATGGTCGAGAACCACATTGAAAGGAATATCAAGACTCTGCAGTCGGATAATGGTCGATAGTTTACTTCGGAATAATTCAAGGAAATCTGCAGTGATTCTGGGATTATGAGAGAGTTAAGAAGTCCATACAATCCTCAGTAGAATGGAATTATAGAATGAAAGAACTGAACTATAATGGAAGCAGCGAAAGAAATGCTACATGACCAGGATATTCTAATTCACCTTTGGGTGGAAGTAGCAAGGAAAATTGTGTATGTACAGAACCGTACTCCTCATCGAGTACTTGAGAACAAGACTTCTGAAGATCATTTCTCAGGAGAGGAACCAAAATTCAGCCATCTTTAGATTCCTAGTGTACATACATATCCCAAAGGAGAAGAGGACCAAGCTCGATCCTTCTAGGAGGAAGGGTATATTCGTAGGATACAGTGTTACATCAAAGGCCTACCGAATATACTTCCCAAGATTCAATAAGATTGACATCAGTAGAGATGTAATCTTTAACAAGGAGTCGACATACTGTATATCTAGGAGGTTACCTATTGAAGAGGTCAAGGAATCTGAAGGAATGAGATTCCAAGGTACATAAATTATAGAAGTAATTCTAGAATACCATGGATATCATGACATTGAGACACTTCACGGGAAGGACTCCTGCAAGTGGAAACTAGCATAGGCAAGAGAGTTCATACAACAAGTAGAAAGGTATGGATTTCCAAAAGGGATGCATAGAGAAAGGAAATTACCCAATAATTATAGTAGCTATGTCACCTTGTTGTGTGACATCATTGACAAGGAACCTTCCACCTATGAAGAGGCTGCAAAAAAGAAAGAATGGAAGGATGACATGATCAAGGAGTATCAGTCCATTATGAAGAATGATGTCTGGGAAATACTTATGATACCATAAAGGAAGTATGTCATGAATTCAAATTGGATATACAAGATCAAGCATGTTGTAGATGTAAGCATCGATAAATACAAGGAAATATTCGTAGCACGAGGTTTCTATCATAAAGAAAGCATATAATACAAGGAGACCTTTGCACCAGTAGTGAGGTACACTTCCATTCTATCTATAATTCCATTGGATGTAGTTATGATATGGAATATACACTGGATGGATTTCAGGAAAGAATTCTTAAATGGTGTAGTCGAGGAGGAAGTATACGTAGAACAACCACTAGGATTTGAGGCACATGACATGCATCATCATGTATTCAAATTGAAGAAGGCCTTGTATGGATTGAAATAGGAATCAAGGACATAATAGGGAAATTTGGATAACTTATTGATGAGCCTAGGATTTACTAAAATTAAAGTGGATGTTGGACACACCAGTTACACTGAGAGGGGGGGTGAATCAATGTGCACAACTTCTATTATTTTTTCTCTTTCATTAACAATAAACAACTTATTCAATATTATGCATTATCACATTATAATTATACCATCAGCAACATTATTATCATCATCATATCATCATCACATCATAAGCATAGCATGAAACACAAAACTCCATATTTTACATGGAAACACCAAGTCCTGGGGGAAAAACCATAGAAGCCTTTATAATAGTTTTCTAGAAATATTTGGAAGGAGGAAATAACCCCATTATTACAATGACTTCAGTTTTCTAGCTACAACCTGAAGGAAGCTACAACTCTCTAGTTCTCCAGCTACAACCAGAAGGAGGCTGCAACCCCCTTTCCTTGCCCCATCTTGCCACCCTGATATAAAGATAGAAACTGTTGAACCATGACTACACTGATCCTGTGGACCTTCTAGTCAAAAACACATGTACTATACTACACAATCTGTACCACACTGCACAACCAATTCCACTACTAACCACTACTCATCATATGATCACTACTCATCAACTGATCACAGATGATTGTATCATACTGCTCATCAACTTGTACAATCAACATGTACCAATCAATATATTGTTCACATAATCTGACTCATTCAATCTGATTCTAACCAACTACACCAAAATAAGTCCACCTGAGTCAAACCAACTACTCATACAACTCATCCAATATAAGTCATACCAACTGCACATAAGGAAACATGTGTCAATCCTGCTCAATTGAACCAACCTGTACCAAGCTACTTGTGTACCTATTCCAAATCAATCCTATACTTGAGTTAATCTAATCAAGTGATCTGATAGTTAACCAACCTTTCTTACTTTCCCTAGTTCATCAAGTAAGAGACACATTTGAGCAACCAAGAGACTTCACATACGTTCAACCAAAATTTATCCAATCACGCTCAACTCAATGACATCACAACCAACCTCAATCACAGTTAAGGAATAATTGATAGTTAAACATGATATATCTCAACCAACTAACCTCAACTGAGAAGATAAAAGACTTAACGAACTCTCTCAAACTCATTCAATCTCATAAACTCTTAGACACAAAGGGATTTTTCACTCCACTCAAATCAAGTCAACAAATCAAACAAATGTCAACAAAATAGTTACTTACAATACTGCCAAAGGTTGTCATTAACAATCATTAACAATCTAGCTCCACTTAGTTCAAATACACAATGATCAACATTTGTCAAACTAGTTTTCAAAGAAAACAATTAGGTTGATCAAATAAATCACTCACAAGATATATTACTTACATGTCAACTTCTCATCCAATACTACACCATACAACAGTCAAGATAAACACCAAGATCTATGCCAACAATATCCAAGATAATCATCAAGATATGAATATCACATAAGGATATATGCCAAGATAACCATCACCATATCCTTCATAACATATTCAATGACTTCAAATATATATACCAATATCTAGGCTCACATACTAATATCAAAGATGAACTTTATCGAAGAGAGACATGTGTCATTACAAGAGAAACCCAGAAGCATGAGATGAAGAAACTGTATAAAAACCAAAATAAACTCTATATCATATCATCACACAGACCTCATAACAATATTTCCAATGAGCCAATAATTTTGTAATTACGATTCCATATGAGAAAGTTATGTCAATTTTAGTGAAGATGCCCAAAAATTTATCCTTAACAAAATTTCACACTTTTCTCCAAGAGTTGCGAAATTCCTGAGAGAATTGATGATGAACAAATGAAATTTTTGATATTCTATTTATATAGGTTGTGGAGGAAATTTATTACCTTGGGCCGACATGCAATTCAAAATTACAAATAATTAAATTCTCTTTTGTTTGGTGGGCTCACCAAAAAAGGTGGGGTGCACCAACTTCAAAAATTCATCTCTTCAACCGTAAGGAGTTAGGATATGCTCCACATATGAATGGAAATTGCTTGATGAGTACTATCTCCCTATGATGTGTTTATTTGCAATTTCTTGGTCTAATACCCTTAAAGAGAGGATCTTCAATTCTTGCTTTAACATATTTCTATCTTTTCTTGGAGTTGTCTCGTTAGATATTCTTCTATTTTATTGACTTCTTCTACCTGTTTGTTTAGATCAAGGATATCATCTTCCATCTGTCCTTTTGAATTCCGAACATCCTCATGGGATTGTTGCAGTTGACCTTTAAGAGCATGATTCTCCTTTTTTAGTTCTGAGAGGTCCTTTTCAAATTCAAATTTTGTCAGACATACCTTCCATAACTCTTGCTTCAAGGATTTGATTTCAAGTTCTTTTTTTCTTCTTAACTTCTCTTCCAATATTTCTTTACTCTTGTAGGCACTTATCTCGCTATCTTTATCTTGTAGCTTGTAGATTAACTCTTTTTCTTTATCTTCTAGCAGTCTTTTGATATTGACAATTTCTTCTGATTGATTTTCCATTTTTGTGGTTGACTTCTCAAGTTTGTCTTTCAAATATTTGGATATGTCTTCTTTGATTCTGGTAGCTTATTTGACTTGGAGTTCATATTAATTATGGTCTGTGTGGCCTTCTAGGATTCTTCTTGATTCCTCTTCTCGACTTTATCCAATTTCTCTTGCAATACCTGGTTCTATTCAGAAGTATTTTTCACTTCTTGTGAAACATTAGTAATTTCATTATCTATCATAATACCACTTATCAGAGAGCAAGTATTTTCATCATAATCTGAAGTATTGCATTCAATGAATTCAGAATAGCTCTTATTTTCTATACCTGATAAACATATGTCTTTAATATCATTACAAACAGAGTGTTCATGGGAATTACCTTCACAGCTACCTGGATCTTGTACTGGCCTTTTGATGGGGTTGTATTCTGCTTCTTGTTCTTTGTCTAAGTTTAGCTAATTTATTTTGAACAACAATTCTTCAACTGAGTTGCAATTTCCTATTTTATCCTTTTGGACATCTGTTAGATATTCAAGCATTAATTCCATAACCCCTAATTCTTATTCTTTATTGGAGTAGTGTTGTTATAATCTGAGCCATAGTTCCTTAGATGAAATGCACTTCCCTATCTTCTCTTTTTGGATATCTTTTAGGACTTCAAGGATGGATTCTGTAGCCAAAGAATTATTTTTCTTTGCTTCGTTCTAAGCTATTGTTTTCACTTTATTTGGAGGTCTATATCCAGTGACAACTAACTTCCATACACCCATTGCCTCAAGATAATCCTTCATTCTCATTTTACAGATCAAGTAATAATTTGACTCACAGGTCAATGGTACTTCATTCATTGAGAACCCCATGGTGTGTCAAGGATCTACTTCAATTTGTTAAGGATTTATGGTGAAGACCCGCTCTAATACCAAGTCTTGGACACACCAATTACACTGAGAGTGGGGATGAATCAATGTGCACAACTTCTATTACTTTTTCTCTTTTGTTAACAATCAACAACTTATTAAATATTATGCATTATCACATTATCATTATACCATTATCAACATTATTATCATCATCATATCATCATCACATAAGAAGCATAGCATGAAACATAGAACACCAAATTTTATGTGGAAACCCAAGTCCTGGGGGGGAAACCACATAAGAATTTATAATAGTTTTCCAAAAATAATTGGAATGAGGAAACAACCCCCTTATTACAATGACTTCACTTCTTTAGCTACAACTGGAAGGAGGCTATGACCCCCTGATTTACAATATAAAACATGAAGGAAGATACAACTCCCTAGTTCTCCAGAAACAATCGGAAGGAGGCTACAACTCCCTTTCCTTTCCTCGTCTTTCCACCCTAATATGAAGATAGAACCAGTTGAACCACGATCACAATGATCCTGCGGTCCTGCTAATCAACACTTGTACTACACTGTACAATCTGTACCACACCACACAACCACTTCCACTACTAACCCCTTCTCATCATATGATCACTACTCATCAACTGATCACATTCCACTGTATCATACTGCTCATAAACCTGTATAATCAACCTGTACCAATCAATCTCTTGCTCACATCATTCGACTGAGTCAATTTGAGTCTAATTGATTGCACACCAAAATCATCCCACCTGATTCAAACCAACTTCTCATACAACTCATCCAGTCTGAGTTAGACCAACTGCACATAAGGAAACCTGTGCTAATCCTGCTCAATTGAACCAACCTGTACCAAGATTCTTGAGTACCTATGCCAAATCAATCATACACTTGTGTTAATCTAATCAAGTGCTTTGATAGTCAACCAACTCTTGTTAATTTCCCTAGTTCATTAAGTAAGATACACATTTGATCAACCAAGAGACTTCATGTGCGATCAACCAAACTTTCTCCAATCACACTCAACTCAATGACATCACAACAAACCTCAATCAAAGTCAAGGAATATTTGGAAGTTAAACATTATATACCTAACCCAACTAACCTCAGCCAGGAATATAAAAGAATTAATCAACTATGCCAAACTCAATCCATCTCATAAACTCTTAGACACAAAAGGATTTTTCACTCCACTCAAATCAAGTCAACAAATCAAACAAATGTCAAGCAAATAGTCACTTACAATACTTTCAAAGGTTGTCATTAAGAGTCAATAATATTCCAACTCCACTTAGGTCAAAGACACAATGATCAACATTTTACAAACTAGTTTTCAAAGAAAACACTTAGGTTGATAAAATAAATCACTCACAAGATATATTACTTACATTTCAACTTCTCATTCAAAACTACACCATACAACAGTCAATATAAACACAAAGACCCATGCCAACAATATCCAATATAATCATCAAGATATGAATATCACATCAAGATATATGCCAATATAACCATCACCATAGCCTCCATAACATATTAAATGACTTCAAATATATATACCAATATATAGGCTCACATTCTAATAAAAAAGATGAAGTCTATCCATGAGAGACATGTGTCATTATAGGAGAAACCGAGAAGCATGAGTCATACATTTTTTAATAGAATAAGATGAAGAAATAATATTAAAACCAAAATAAAATCTATATCATGTCATCACATATCCCTCGTAACAATATTTCCAACGAGCCAAGAAGTTTGTAATTCTGATTCTGTATGAGAAAGTTATGTCAATTTTAGTGAAGATACCCAAAAATTTCTCCTTAACAAAATTTCGCACTTTTCTCCAAGAGTTGCGAAATTCCTGAAAAAATTGATGATGAACATATGAAATGTTTGATATTCTATTTATATAGGTTGTGTAGAGAAGTTATTACCTTGGTCCGATATGCAATTCAAAATTACAAATAATTAAATTCTCTGTTGTTTGGTCGGCTCACCAAAAATGTTGGGGTGCACGAACTTCAAAAATTCCTATCTCTTCAACCCTAAGTAGTTAGTACACATATGAATGGAAATCGATTGACGAGGAATATCTCCTTATGATCGGTTTATTTTCAAATTCTTGTTCTAATACCTTAAATTCTTCAATTTGTACAAGACATCAAGACTCCACACATAAAGGTGCCAAAGACCATGTCACCAACTACAAGAGTTTCAAAGTATTCTTCAAAGTATTCTTAAACATATCAAGGAACCTCAATGGTATCTACATCCCAATAGACATATAACCACAAAGAGGACCATACATCACCATGGTTCAAGGCCCAAGGCACCACATGCAAGGGTTTCAAGGACTGTTTCAAAGACATCATATAATATTTAGACAAGATACTTTCCATGGAATTCAATCTCATCACATAGGAGTCCATCTCCAAGTGATGAGGGCATCATGATCATATATTCCATCATATCAAAGGCTCCAACAATCATGGGCTTACAAACCACCATATGTATGGATTCCAAGACCCAAATCATTTCCAAATGCACCATCAATGATCATATAGTATACAAGGGTCATCATGCCTCCATTTATGTGGGTGCCATACCTTCTCATGCATAATTACCATCTCTAAGGTTTCCATGACCCAACAAGGGCTACATGGGTATCAATATCTTCATCAAGGGTTCCAAGTGTTCATCAAGTCATTAATGGCCACATAATCATATTTAAGGGGATAACAACCATTAAACCATCAAATGTGGGTCCAAGGGATTATTTAGGGATTCTTCATCAAGCAAGGGGATTCATAGGCTTTTTCAACCACACCAGGAGACCTCCAAGGCTCAAGATCCATCATGAAATCATCTGTGGGGTTGGTAGACCTTCTCCTGGGTACCATGACCTCAATAAACACAAATGAACACTGAAAGGCTCATTTGAACTCTTGAAACTTCTTCAACCTGCCAAGGACAATTTTTAAGGGTACTAGACCATATGTTGTGGTACTGGGGAACCATAGAAACAACTAGGGAACCGTAAAACACATTTGGGATACTTAAACACTCTACAGGGTGTCCAGGGATTTTGTCATTGTCCCAAGGGCTCCAAGGGCTTCAAGCTTGGGCTTGGAAAAGATCAAAAGGTCTCCTTAGCCACTGCCACTTACTTAACCCTCAGGGGATCCTCAAGGGGCACCAAGACATGTAGGCATCAATGAATATACATTGTTGGCAGCAATGACAACTTAATCAACAATATCCCCCTTTTTCATTGATGACAACACCATAACTCTTCTATAGAACATGCTCCCCTTATCCACAACTTCTCTCCCCCTTTGGCAAAATGGAAAATGAAACATTCTATGACAATACTGCTCCCCCGGTCATCAACTTTCTCTTACTTTCAAACTTTTATTTATGTTTTCATTAATGGAAACAAGATCTTTTGAAAATACTACTTCTCTTATCATTGATTCTACTTTGGAAGACCTGTATTCTGTCACACGAATATTGTTGGAACCAACTATGATACTCAAATCTGATAATCATGTATATATATCCTTTTACACATTATTCATATCACGGGTCGATAGTCTTCAAAATAGTATTGATTTTTCCCAATATTTTCATCATTTATGTTTTGATTAATGGTGCAATATACTAACTTATTTCTCCATACTTTAGTAGGATGATGGTTGTTCATATTATTCGATTAAACTTGCTTTCTACTCCAAACTTTTATTGGTCCTTACATTCTGTAATGTTTTGTGAAATAATCATAATGATAGAAATTGTAGCACTAAATGAAAAACCCATCTTGGTTTCTTCTTGGCGTGACCTTTTCATGATCTCTGCAATGGATGGATTTGTGACCAAAGTTATTGCATTTTTAACAGTAGTCATTTAACATTATAGTTATCTATGAGCTGTAACTTCTCTTTATTCTTGTTGATCATGGAATATTTTAAGAATGTGTGTATAATTGTTATTCTTTTCTTCATCTTCCATAGATTCTTCACTTTTAATCTCGATATTCGAATTTTTATTTAACTGATCAATTGTTTTGTCCAGGTTTTCCTTCAAAGAGAGGATCCTCAATTCTTGCTTTTGACAGATTTCTATCTTTTCTTGGAATTGTCTTGTTATATATTCTTCTATTTTCTTTACTTCATCTACCTGTTTGTTCAGATAAATAATATTATCTTTTGTTTGTCCTTTTGAATTCTGATCATCCTCATGGGATTGTTGCAGTTGACCTTTGAGTGCATGATTCTCCTTTTTTAGTTATAATATGTCCTTTTCAAATTCAAAGTTTGTTATACATACCTTTCGTAACTCTTCCTTCAAGGGTTTGATTTCAAGTTCTTGTTTTCTTCTTAACTTCTCTTCCAATATTTCTTTAGTATTGTAGGCGCTTATCTCATTTTATTTTTCTTATAGATTACAGATTAACTCTTTTTCTTTATCTTCTAGCAGTCTTCTGAGATTGACAATGTTTTCTTATTGCTTTTCCATTTCTGTGGCTGGCTTCTCAAGCTTGTCTTTCAAATATTTGGATATGAATTCTTTTATTCTATTATTTTCTTTGACTTGGAGTTTCAAATTAATTATGGTCTATGTGGCCTTCTCAGAAACTTCTTGATTCCTCTTCTCAACTTTGTCCAATTGATCTTGCAATACCTGCTTCTGTTCATAAATATTTTTCACTTCTTGAGAAACAATAGTAATTTCATCATCTATCATAATATCACTTATCGGAGAGAAAGCATTTTCATCATAATATGAAGTATTTCATTCAATGAATTAATAGTATCTCTTATTTTATATACCTGATAAACATGTCTCCTTAAAAGAATTACAAACAGAGTGTTCAGGGGAATTACCTTCATACCTACCTGGATCATATACTGACCTTTTGATGGGGTTGTCTTCTTCTTCTTTTTCTTCGTCTAAGTTTAGCCGGTTTATTTTGAACGAAAATTCTTCAACTAAGTTTTACTTTACTATTTTCTTCTTTTGGAGATATGTTATATATATTCTGTGGAAATTGAACCCAAGTGTTAGAACAATTACACTCACAACAATTGCCAATTACACATGCAAATTACTCACAAAGGAGACTGAATATGGAGCAGAACACTAA
>LPNX010862101.1:151991-218755 GCA_001517045.1 Pseudotsuga menziesii
TTCATAGGCTTCCACAATAAATAATTACATGAGATATTCGAATGCATAAGGATTCCATTCGAATTTGGTCAAAAGTAGGCTTACTAAATCTAAGCAAATCCCCCATAGTTGCATAAAGCAGTTTCCAAAACTATCTAGGAGCTCACGAATTGGAAACATCAATTAGGAAAGATAAAAGGTGATGGAAGGACAAATCATACATGCTTTTCATAGGAGAAAATAGTGGAGGATGATGAGGACAAAAAGCAAGTTAACTTCACCTAGTCAAACTTTCCCAATTGCCTTAAAACTCAGAAAAAGAAAGCAATAAAGCAGAAAAAGTAGGCATGCGCTAGGGAGGCCAAGAATAAAGCAGATTTGATTCCAAGAGGTTTCCCAAGCACTCCATGACTCAAATTTAGCAAGTTTGACCACTATGGATGTGTGGAGGACAACTTGCATAAGGTGGAATATGGAAACTAGGCAAATAAGACAAAAATGGGATTAATTAATGTCTAAGGTAGCTAACTATGGGTTCATTATTCTAACACCCCCCCTTAAGCCTGAATTATGAGTAAAATATCAGAAAATTATAGGGCCTAGCAACAAGGCTTAGTCACCCTTTACATACTACATGTCCATTTAACCAAGGAAAGAGGCAAAAACCTAGTGGGAAAAATACTCCCTTAAACATGGACAGTAAAACAAAATTTGGAAATATTGTCATCACTCATGCTTCACAGCATGATCAGTAATCCCCAACAGTGATTTGAGATTGTTGAATTTTTTCTCACAAAAAACTTTGGTGAAGATATCTGCTACTTGTTCTGAAGATGAACAGAAGAGTAGGTGAATAGTGCCATCATGCACAAGCTGTCTTATGTAGTGCATATGGATCTCAATGTGTTTGGTTCTCTGCTTCTAAATTGGATCATTTCAGATTCAAATGGTACTCTGATTATCACAGTAGATAGTATTTGAGTATTCTGATTCGAAGCCACACTCTCCAAGTAACCCTTGCAACCATAAACATTGAGTTGTTGCATTTACAACTCCTCTGTACTCTGCTTCTATAGATGAGAGTGCAATGGCACTCTGTTTCTTGCTTGACCAGCTGATTGGCCCTTCTGCAAGCATGAACACATATCCTGATGTTGAATTTCAATCTGTGTTGTCACCTTCCCAATAACTGTCAGTAAACCCAATCACTGTCAGTAAACCCAATCAAATCAAGATCAAATTTAGCTTTGTAGAAGATCCCATGAGCCCTTGTTCCCTGAACAAAGTTAAGGATCCTTTTGGCTGCTCTCCAATGGATCTCATGAGGCTGATCCATGTATCTTGAAGCCACACTTATTGCATAAGAAATATCAGATCTAGTATGTGTAAGATACAACAAACATCCAATCAATTTCCTATACAGTGTATTGTTTACCATAGGTGAAGAATCAGCTTCTTCAAGCTTAACTCCTGAAAGGAAAGGAGTCTTGCTTGGCTTGCAATCCTTCATATTGAATTTGTTCAGAAAATCCAAGGCATACTTGGACTGATGTACTTTGATTCCTTCTTTGGTTTGAGCAATCTCGAGCCCCAAGAATTGGCTCAATAAGCCTTAATCTGTCATTGAGAAGGCATGGTTCATTGCATCCTTCAAGGAGGCAATTTCATCCTTTGAGCTTCCTGTAATGAGAAGGTCATCAACATACAAAACAATGATCATCAATGAACCATGAATCAGCTTCAAATATACATTTGGATCTGACTTGCATCGAACAAAATTCAGTGATAGCAGAAAGCTATCAATCTTGGCATACCAAGCCCTGGGGGCTTGCTTACACCCATACAATGACTTCTTTAGCCTGCACACAAGAGATGGGTTAGTAGAAAATACTTGATGCTGCTACATGTAAATATATTTAGTGAGATATACATTCAAGAAATTACACTTCACATCCATGTGATGTACCTCCCATTGCTTTGAAGCTGCAATGGCTAAGGCTAGCTTGATGGAGTCCATCTTTGCCACTGGTGTAAAGGTCTCATTGTAGTCTATGCCATGTACATGTGAGTAGCCCTTGGCTACCAATATGGCCTCGTACTTCAGAGGTGAACCATCAGCATCAAATTTGGTTTTGTACACCCACTTACACTGAACTAGCTTCCTCCCTGGGGGAAGATCAACCAGCTCCCAAGTGTTTCTCTTCTGGAGTGAGCTGAAATCTTCTTCCATGGCTGTTTGACATCTTGGATCATTTGCTGCATATTCATATGTCTATGAGTCTGATTCAACCATCAGACATCATTTCTCTACAAACATAGGATCTTTCATGCACAAAGCACTCTCAAACTGAGATCTAGTCCTCTTAGGATCATTAGGATTTCCAGCTAGTTCTCCATCTGCATGAATGGTCTTGGATGCCCATTTTGGTCTTGTAGGAATGTTAGGATCTGCAATTAAATTATAATTATTATACATATCAGAATCAACATGTTCAACTATCTCTTCACTTACATTCAGAGGTTCTGGTGGTGAAGAGGATTCTCCAACTTCCACTGCTGCTAGGGGCTCTTCTTGAAACTGAACACACCTTTCAATGAAGGCTTTGTTTGTGCTCAAATTGATCAGCTTGTACCCTTTTGAATCTTCAGAGTACCCAACAAATAGACACTCTTGGATTTGGGGCTGCAAATCCTTCCTCTTTTTTGTTGGAATTCTAGCCCAAGCCCTTGAGCCAAAAATCCTGAAATGGGTCACATATGGCTTGTGCCCACTCCATGCTTCGAAAGGAGTCATACCATCAATATTTTTATGAGGCACCCTATTCTGGATATAGGCTGCACAGTTTATAGCTTTGTCCCAAAACTTTGGTGGCAAATTCTTAGCCTCCATCATGCAGGTTGCCATCTCTTTCAGTGATCTGTTCTTCGTCTCAACAACACCATTCTGTTGTGGTGTGTAAGGGATAGAATGCTACATCTGAATACCTGCATCTACACAATATTGAATGAACTTAGACTTAACATACTCACCACCATTGTCATATCTGAGGACCTTGAGTTTCCTCCCAGACTGGTTTTCAAATAAAGCCTTAAAGACTTTGAAGAGGCCAAAAACTTCAGACTTGTGTTTTAGGAAGTAAACCTAGCAATACCTGGAAAAGTCATCTATGAATGTCAATGCATATTTGTCCTGACTCATTGACATATGAGGAAATGGGCCAGCAACATCACTGTGGATCAAATCAAGAGGTGCAGAGGTTCTCTCATGACTAGCTTTCTCAAATTTATGCTCTGGGTGTTTTCCTAAGATGCAACCTTGACAGACTCCTTTGGAAAACTTAATCTTTGGTAACCCTATGACCATTTATTTTTCGCTAAGATCAGAAATATACTTGTAATTTAGATGGCCAAATATTTCATGCCAAAGCTTGATTGCCTCATTAGCATGAATCAGAAGAGCAGAGGGGTTTGAGTAGGGTAGGAAGTGTGAGAACATGTATACCTTCGAAGTGTGATTTGCAACTCCTTTTGCAATGACTTTACCACTTGAGATCTCTGTGATCTCAACTTCATCAGGGGAGAATATGACCTTCTTTGGAGACCCTGTGTGGGTCATCTGATACATTGATAAGAGGTTAGAGGCAAGACCTGGAACATACAACACATTGATGAACTTACCATGGTCAAGATCAATCCTCCCTTTGCCCAAACTTTCAGTGAGAGATTCATCTCCCAGTACTATTGGTGGACCTTTCGACATGTCAAGTGAGGTGAATGCCTCCTTGGTCAAAACCATATGTCTTGAAGCTCCAGAATCAATGATGAAACTAGGTGAGCTTGATGTTCCAGCAACCAATGCATGAACTCTCTCTCTGTCTTCTAAATTTGATCCTCCTTCCCTCTTCTTTGAGCTATCTGGAAGGGAGATGCCATTCTTCTCCAGGAGTTGGGTCAGCATGTCTATTTGCTTCTTCATGCAAGAGATTTT
The DNA here is from genome assembly GCA_001517045.1 of Pseudotsuga menziesii. Classification (NCBI taxonomy): domain Eukaryota; kingdom Viridiplantae; phylum Streptophyta; class Pinopsida; order Pinales; family Pinaceae; genus Pseudotsuga; species Pseudotsuga menziesii. The sequence goes on from LPNX010862101.1 coordinate 155,959, forward strand.
AGAATGATTTCCCTTACTGCAGTATGCGCACTTGCTCATTTCTCCTTTGTTCTTCTTCTTCTGGGGGTTCTTCTTGGAACCTTGAAGCTCCTTTGGAGACTTGTTCTTGTCTCTCTTTTGCTCAGGTGGATTTTTAGCTTTCTTCTTGCTTTTTGAATCCACCCTCGAATCTCTAGCAACCAAATCTTGGTCTTTGGAAGGTTTGATGGTGCCCATCATCACCAATTTACCTTGTTCTTGTGTGAGAGATTCCATGAAATCTACACGGTTAGGCATTTTCTAGGCTCGAGCTGTTAACTTTGTGGCATAGAAGGTCGATACAAACACTGAATAGTCAGGGCCAAGCTTCGAGAGTATGGCCAAAACCAGTTGCTTATCCTTCTTTTCGATCCCATATTGTTTTAGCTGCAAAACAAGTGCTTTGAACTTGGAAAAATAGAGTTTCAGGGATTCAAAGATATTGGGACTCAGGGAGATCAATTCATTTTCAATTTGATGTCCCCTCATATCATCTGTCTTACCAAAAATATCAACAAGATTCTCCCATACTTCATTCAGTGATGTTAATCCATCAAGATGGAAAAGGAGGTCTCTGGATATGCTCAGACACAGGAGACCATAGGCCTCATCCCTCTTGTTGTGCCATTTAATCTTCTCTGCAGCTGCATTGGGCTCTACTTCTGTTGCCATAGTCACTCTATAGAGGCCTTTCTCTCTCAACGGTATCTCCATATATTCTTTCCATTCAAAGAAGTTAAATGGACTCAAGATGATCTTCTAAGATTGATCCATAGCTCAGAAATTGTCCCTTCAGTCAGCAGAATGCTCCCAGTCAATGATGTCGAACCTGAAATACAAATTGGAAGGAGAGAAATTGATCTACAAAGGCTCTAATACCATGTGGAAATTGAACCCAGGTGTTAGAACAATTACACTCACAACAATTTCCAATTACACATGCAAATTACTCACAAAAAAGACTGAATATGGAGTAGAACATTAATCTGTATTGAATAAGTGTACAATATCCAACCCTATGAATTCATAGGCTGCCACAATAAATAATTACATGAGAGATTCTAATGCATAAGGATGCCATTTGAATTTGTTCAAAAGTAGGATTACTAAATCTAAGCAAATCCCCCATAGGTGCATAAAGTAGTCTCCAAAACTGTCTAGGAGCTCACGAATTGGAAAAATCAATTAGGCAAGCTAAAAGGTGATGGAAGGAAAAATCATACATGCTTTTCATAGGAGAAAAGAGTGGAGGATGATGAGGACAAAAAACAAGTTAAATTCACCTAGTCAAACTTTCCCAATTGCCTTAAAACTCAGAAAAAACAGGCAATAAAGCAGAAAAAGCAGACATGCGCTAGGGAGGCCAGGAATAAAGTAGATTTGATTCCAAGAGGTTTCCCAAGCGCTCCATGACTCAAATTTATCAAGTTTGACCACTATGGATGTGTGGAAGACAACTTGCATAAGGTGGAATATGGAAACTAGGAAAATAAGACAAAAATTGGATTAATTAATGTCTAAGGTATCTAACTATGGGTTCATTATTCTAACATATTCAAGCATTAATTCCATAACCTTTTCTTCTTGTTATTTATTGGAGTAGTGTTGTTCTAATCTGAGCCATAGTTCCTTAGTTGAGATGCACTTCCCTATATTCTTCTTTTGGATATTTGTTAGGCCTTCAAGGATGGATTCCATAGCCATAGAATTATTTTGATTTGCTTCCTTCTGATCTGTTGTTTTGACTTTATTTGGAGGTGTATATCCAGTAACAATTGACTTCCATACACCAATTGCCTCAATATAAGACTTCATTCTCATTTTCCAAATCAAGTAATAATTTAACTCACATGTCAATGGTACTTCATTCATTGAGAACCCCTTCGTGTGTTAAGGATATACTTCAAGTTGGTATGGATTTCTAGTGAAGACCTACTCTGAGACCAAGTGTTCGACACATCAGTTACTGTTGGGGCTTGACCTTCAAGGTCCTCTATTTTGGCAACTCCGCGGTTTTGGTGCAAAGCTTGTAAGCGGAGTTGTGGCACAAAATAGTCTTAGGGGTGTCGAGGTTGGGTCGAAGCCCCTCTTTTTGTAATTAACCCATGGTTTGAAATCATGGTTTTTAAGCCCATGGTTTAAGCTCATGGTATTGTAATAGTGCACTTGTATAAATAGGCACCTATGTAAAGGATTCAGGTTAGTATTTTAAGGTATGATGATGTGATGCAAAGCTAAGGCCTATGTTTTGTAAGAAAGGTTAAGTCCCAGCTGTGTGCATGGACGACCTCTGCAGCTGTGTGCGCAGAGGGTATTTTGTAAGAAAGGTTAAGTCCCAGCTGTGTGCGTGGACGACCTCTGCAGCTGTGTACGTAGAGGGTATTTTGTAAGAAAGAGTTAAGTCCCAGCTGTGTGCGTGGATGACCTCTGCAGCTGTGTGCGCAGAGGGTTTTCGGTGATTGAGAAGATCTACAGTTGAGTGCGTAGCTTTGGGGGATTGAAGAATTATCTAGCTGAGTGCACAGATAAGAACTGTGGTTTTTGTAAAGAGTTGAATATAAACACAGTTCTGTGGACGTAGCCCCTACACTGGGGGTGAACCATGTATATCTTGTGTCGTGGTGGTTTTGTTGTTTGTTTTTATTCTGTTTATGCATCTGTTAAGTAGATAAAGGATAAACTAAGATAAGCTGTTAAATAATAACTTCGTTGTGAATTCCCAATTAAGGGTTGAGCAAGTAACTGTATTTTTATATAAACCGCGAAGCTAATTAAGTGAATGTTGAAGATATTTATTATTATTATTTGTAAGACTAAAGGTACAGTAATATCCCTCTTTCGCTTGCAGAAACCTGATTCTACGGCACCCCATAGTTTTTTCGGGTGAGACTACAACCTATTCGCAGGTTGTTGCTGAAATAAAAGGATAAAACCTTGGTCTGCCCATAGCCCAACAAATTGGTTTCGTTGCCAGTTGAACTCAGTATCTGCTAAGAGGGATTTACGTCGTACCTAGAGGGATATGTTTTGGAGGCCCTCAGTAAAGGAAATCGGTGATTGGATCGAAGATACCTATCTGAAATTTGCTAAACAAGAAAATAAAGATCCTCGTCATAGCTCAGATGACTTCTTGCAAAGGTACATTTTTTCTCATATTCATGAAATTTTCTTTGCTAGTATCCACATAGAGTTGCACTAGTGGTTATCCAGGTTGATAGAACGTAAGACACACTTCAAATAAGATAATTTTCCTACCTGGACCCTGAAAAGAATTAAGATATTGAAAAGGGTGAACAATGCGATATCAAGAGCCGTTGATTTCTGGACAACGTGAACCCTTGAAGCATTTGTGACAGAGTTCGCCATCAACACACATACTTCTTTTAGCGAAGCAAAATGACAGTTTTTCAAAGGATCAAGGGGTAAGTACTTGAATTCATTCAGTTTGACAATTAAAATGCTCTTGGCTGAAAAACGCATATTACTTATTGAATCAGATTTCTAAATTAGGTGCTAGTAACCTATGTTTGAAAGTGAAAGTGACTTCGACGAGCAAAGTGGTTTGCTGCGAAGTGGTAAAAGATACAAGAGAGATCTTAGATCCTATATCCTAGGCCAGAATACTGTTTATACCCTGCTAAGTCCAGAAGAATCTGACTCTGAAGAAACCCCTTTTGTTCGAAACCCTCCTGTAACTCCGTAGCAAAGACCTGTTACCCCTGAGAACCCGTCACAATCTGAAAGTAACCCTAACCCTAGTAGTCCTGTCATAGGTCAGTCTACTTCAGTAATTTCCCCTCCCACTATTGTCAGTGCCCCTCCTTCCCCCCCTCGATCCGCTATGGCCCACGTAATTGATGATATCAAGCTCCCAGTCTTTAAAGGAACTGGATCAGAAGATCCAGAGCAGTTTTGGTTCTTATGCGAAGCTGTTTGGAATACTAAGAACATTATGGATCATAATACAAGAACAACGCAGCTGGTCACATCTTTTAGAGACCGATATTTGACCTGGTTTATGAAGTTTTCTAGTACTCAGAACTATGTCTTGGACGATATTAAGACAGCAATGATTAAAGAATTTAAGAAGCCTAAATCAGAGTCGCAGTCTATAACTAAACTAAAGGAAATTCAGCAGAAGCGAGGTGAATCAGTTTGGGACTTTGATCAGAGGTTCAAGGTTCTGTTGGATCAAGTTAGCTTCACTATTGGACTAGAACAACACAAGGAATGGTTCATTTCCACACTGTTGCCTCATATCAGGACTCCACGTATGCAACAGAAAGTTGTTGATCAGCAAGAGGCATTGGAAATTTCCATGAAACTTGAAACCGCTCCTATCGGAGATAATTTTGGCATATCCCAGATACAGGCACAGTTGGAAGAAATGGCTTTGGAGCTTCATGACATGAAGAAAGGAAAATCCATTCGGGAAGAGGTGTGGTGTACTCGATGCAAGACAGAAGGTCATGACAGAGAACAGTGCCCTGCAGTAAGAAATTATATGAATACTGGTGCACCAAACCTGTTTAACCCTGCAGTCCTATATTGTGAGATCTGTAGAACAACTGGTTAGCATCGACCTGAAGATTGCTATCTACTACAAAGATATGTGCAAGTACCTAAGAATACCTACTGCAAGTTATGTAAGTCAGTAGGACACAACGAGGATGAATGTTGCAGCTTTGACCTCATGAGAGAGCGAACCTATGATGCTTATAGGGTGCAAAACAAGGCACAAGACAATGATGGATATGGATACCGTGGTGGTAACCCAGGTCGAGGTAATTTCAGAGGTCGTGGTGGTATGCCTGGAAGAGGTCGAAGCCAGGTTATATGCTATAATTGTAATCAGGCAGGCCATGTAGCTAGAGACTGTCAGAACCCAACTACGACATGTCGATATTGCAGAGCAGTCAATCATGTGATTGAGCAATGCCCACAGTTGATAGCTAAGATTCAAGAAAGAAATGGTGCTCCTACTCAGAATGTTCAGATTATTTGTTAGGATCTCATTTTAAGATGTTCACTGACCATTTTTCTTTGAAGTATTTGGTTAACAAACCTGTGTTAGGTGGAAGGATATGCAGATGGCTGATTTTGTTTCAGGAGTATGACTTTGAGATCATAGTTAAGCCAGGAATACTTCACATGGGGCCTGACCACTTGTCGAGGTTCAAATCAGGAGAAGAACCCACTAGTTTGGACGAAGGTCTTCCTGATGCTCAGTTGTTTGCCATCCAGATGGTTGATGACTATTTTCAGGATATTGTTCAGTACTTGTCTACAAGTTTTTCCCCTTCTGAGATGAAAACCCAGCAGAAGAAGCAGCTGGTGGTTAGAGCAGCTGACTTTACCTTGATAGCAGGACAACTATATAAGATGGGTCTAGATGAAATACTACGGAGATGTGTCTTGGAGCATGAAAAGCCATTGATACTGGCTGAGGCACATTCTGGAGCAGCAGGAGGTCATTATGCAGGAAAAGCTACAACACATAAGATTTTGACAGCAGGGTTGTGGTGGCTTGTGATTCATAAGGATGCAAGAGAATATTCACACAGCTGCAATATCTGTCAAAGGACAGGAAAACCATCCAGGAGGGATGAGATGCCTCTAGTTCCATAGGTAAATTTGCAATCATTTGAAAAGTGGGCTATTGATTTTGTTGGACCAATCAATCCCCCTGCAAAGAAATCTGGAGCAAGATACATTATTACAACAACTGATTACCTTACTCGTTGGGCCGAAGCTCAACCAGTCAAGGACTGTAGCACTGCTACAGCTGTGAAGTTCATCTTTGATAATATTTTGTCAAGGTTTGGGTGTCCTAGAATTCTTATGAGTGATCAAGGATCACATTTTCTGAATAATACTATTGAAGCATTGACTGGAGAATTTCAAGTATATCATCAGAAGAGTACCACCTACTATCCTCAAGCAAATGGAACTGTCGAAGCCTTTAACAAGATTCTTGAGCACGCTCTGACGAAGGTTTGCAATGTTAACAGAAATGATTGGGATCTCAAAATTTCAGCAGTATTATGGGTTTATAAAACCACTTGCAAGAAGTTAACAGGCCATACACCTATTAGGTTGGTATATGGACAAGAAGCAGTTATGCCCATGGAATACATTGTTCCTAGACTCAGAATATATGCCTTCACAGAGATGGATAATCCAGCTATGTTGACTGAAAGGTTGGTGAAGATACTGGAACAAGAAGACGACAGATTCATTGCAGGTTTCCAGCAACAAGTGCAGAAATCCAAAGAAAAAGCATGGCATGATCGACACATTAAGAAGAAGCAATTTCAGATTGATGATCTTGTGCTCTTGTATGACAGTAAATTCATGAAGTTCCCAGGTAAGTTCAAGACACATTGGAAAGGACCATACATAGTTCAGAAAGTTACCGATGGTGGCGCAGTTCAGTTAGTTAAATTGAATGGAGAAATTTTACCCTTCATGGTGAACAGAAGTAGATTAAAGGAGTACAAGGACAAGCCTACACCCCCTGATCAGACGTAGTACCAAGAAGAAGAGTCTAAGTATCAAGAACATTCGGAATTGGGTACTAAACTATAATTAAGCTGTTCTTAGAGAAATGTGGCAGAAGTGTCGAAGGTTGTCGAAGAAAACCTGTCGCAGGTCGCAGATTCGACGCTCTGTTGAAACTGGTGTCAGGATGTGTCGAAGGTCCTTATGACAGTGATGCTGAAGCAGAGTGTCCCAGGACGGGACACTGGTGAGTCTTAGGGGCCTGTTGGGGCTCGAACTTCAAGGTCCTCTATTTTGGCAACTTCGCGGTTTTGGTGCGAAGCTTGCAAGTGGAGTTGCAGCGCAAAATAGTCTTAGGGGTGTCAGGGTTGGGTCGAAGCCCCTATTTTTGTAATTAACCCATGGTTTGAACTCATGGTTTTTAATCCCATGGTTTAAGCTCATGGTATTGTAATAGTGCACTTGTATAAATAGGCACCTATGTAAAGGAGTCAGGTTAGGCTTTTAAGGTATGATGATGTGATGTGGAGCTAAGGCCTATGTTTTGTAAGAAAGGTTAAGTCCCAGCTATGTGCGTAGAGGGTATTTTGTAAGAAAGGTTAAGTCCCAGCTGTGTGCATGGACGACCTCTATAGCTATGTGCATAGAGGGTATTTTGTAAGAAATATTTAAGTCCTAGCTGTGTGCGTGGATGACCTCTACAGCTGTGTGCACAGAGGGTTTTCAATGATTGAGAAGATCTTCAACTGAGTGCACAGCTTTGGGGGATTGAAGAGATCTACAGCTAAGTGCGCAAATCAGAACTGTGGTTTTTGTAAAGAGTTGAATATAAACATAGTTCTGTGGACGTAGCCCCCACAATGGGGGTGAACCACGTATATCTTGTGTCGTGGTGGTTCTGTTGTTTGTTTTTATTCTGTTTATGCATCTATTAAGTAGATAAAGGATAAAGTAAGATAAGATGTTAAATAATAACTTCACTGTGAATTCCCAGTTAAGGGTTGAGCAAGTAACTGTATCTTTATATAAACCACGAAGATAATTAAGTGAATGTTGAAGCTATTTATTATTATTATTTGTAAGACTAAAGGTACACTAATATCCCTCTTTCACTTGCAAAAACCTGATTCTGCGACACCCCATAGCTGTTTCGGGTGATACTACAACCTGTTTGCAGGTTGTTACTGAAAGGGCCAACACTGTGGGTATTTTGTTGGTGCGAAGATAAAAGGATAAAACCCGGGTCTGCCCATAGCCCAATAGTTACTCTGAGAGGAGGGGTGAATTAATGTGCACAGCTTCTATTACTTTTTCTCTTTTATTAAAAATCAACAACTTATTCAATATTATGCATTATCACATTATAATTATACCATCAGCAAAATTATTATCATCATCATATAATCATCACATCATAAGCATAGCATGAAACACACAACACTGATTTTTTCATGGAAACCCAAGTCTTGGGGAAAAACCAAGAAATCCTGTATAGTAGTTTTCAAGAAATAATTGGAAGGAGGAAACAACCCCCTTATTACAATGACTTTAGTTCTCAAGCTACAACTGGAAGGAGGCTACAACCTCTTGATTTATAGGCTACAACCTGAAGAAAGATAGAACTTCCTAGTTCTTTGGCTAACCCCAAAAGGAGGCTACAACCACCTATCCTTTCCCCGTCTTGCCACCCTGATATGAAGATAGAAAATACTGAACCACGACCACACTCATCCTACATACCTGATAATCAACACCTGTACTAAACTACAAAATATGTACCACACCGCACAACCACTACCACTACTAACCATTGTTCATCATCTTCTCACTACTCATCAACTTATCACAGTCCATTGTATCATACTGCTCATAAACCTATACAATCAACTTGTACCAATCAATATGTTGCTCACATCATACAACTCAGTCAATCTGATTCTAACCAACTACACACCAAAATCAATCCACCTAAGTCAAACCAACTGATTATACAACTCAGCCAGTCTGAGTCAGACCAACTCCAAATAAGGAAACTTGTGCCAATCCTGCTCAATTGAACCAACCTGTACCAATTTTCTTGTGTATATGTTCCAAATCAATCATATACTTATGTTATTCTAATCAAGTTCTCTGGAATTAAACCAACCCTTCTTACATTCCCTAGTTCATCAAGTAAGAGACACATTTGAGCAACTAAGAGACTCCACATACTATCAACCAAAATTTCTCCAATCACACTCAACTCAATGAAAACACAACCAACCCCAATCATAGTCAAGGAATACTTGACAGTTAAACACGATATACCTCAACCAATTAACCTTTACCAAGAAGATAAAAGACTTAACCAACTATGTCAAACTCAGTCAGTCTCATAAACTCTTCGACACAAAAGGATTTTTCACTACACTCAAATCAAGTCAACAATTCAAACAGATGCCAAGAAAATAGTCACTTACAATACTGTCAAAGGTTGTCATTAATAGTCAATAATAGTCCATCTCCACTTAGGTCAAATACACAATGATCAACATTTGTCAAACTATTTTTCAAAGAAAACACTTAGGTTGATCAAATAAATCGCTCACAAGATATATTACTTACATGTCAACTTTTCAATCAATACTACACCATACAACAATCAAGATAAACACCAAGATCTATACCAACAATATCCAAGATAATCATCAACATATGAATATCACATCAAGATATATGCCAATATAACCATTACCATAGCCTCCATAACATATTCAATGACTTCAAAGGTATATACCAATATATAGGCTCACATACTAATATCAAAGATGAACTCTATCCATGAGAGACATGTGACATTACAAGAGAAACCCAGAAGCATGAGCCATACCTTTTTGAATATCATAAGATGAAGAAATGGTATACAAACCAAAATAAACTCTATATAATGTCATCGCATATCCCTTGTAACAATATTTCTAGCTAGCCAAGAATTTTGTAATTTCGATTCTGTATGAGAAAGTTATGTTAATTTTAGTGAATATGCCCAAAAATTTCTCCTTAACAAAATTTCGCACTTTTCTCCAAGAGTTGCGAAATTCCTGAGAGAATTGATGATGAAAAAATTGAAATGTTTGATATTCTATTTATATGGCTTGTGGAGGAAATTTATTACCTTGGGCCAACATGCAATTCAAAATTACAAATAATTAAAATCTCTTTTGTTTGTCCTGCTCACCAAAAAAGGTGGGGTGCACCAACTTCGAAAATTTATATTTCTTCAACCGTAAGGAGTTAGAAGATTCTCCACATAGGAATGTAAATTGATTTATGGGGACTATATCCCTCTGATGGGTTTATTTGCAAATTCTTGTTCTAATACCCTTAAATTTTTCAATTTGTATAGGACATCAAGACTCCGCACATAAATGTGCCAAAGACCATGTCACCAACTACAAGAGTTTCAAAGTATTCTTCAAAGTCTTCTTCAACATATCAAGGAACTTCCATGGGATCTACCTCCATCTACATCCCAACATCCATATAACTAGAAATAATACCATACATTACCATGGTTCAAGACCCAATGCACCACATGCAAGGGTTTCAAATACTCTTTCAAAGATATCATATAATATTTAAACAAAATACTTTCCATGGGATTCAAGCCCATGACATAGTACTCCATCGCCAAGTGATGAGGGAATCATGACCAGATATTCCATCATATCAAAGGATCCAACAATCATGGGCTTATCAACCACCATATGTATGGATTCCAAGACCCAAATCATTTCCAAATGCACCATCAATGATGATATAGTTCCCAAGGGTGATCATGTTGCCATTTATGTGGGTGCCATACCTTCTCATGCATAATTACCATCTCCAAGGGTTCCATGACCCCAACAAGGGATACATGGGCATCAAGATCTTCATCAAGGGTTCCAATTATTCATCAAGTCATTAATGACCACATCACCTTTAAGGCTACAAGGACCATTAAGGCATTAAATTGTGGTTCCAAGGGCTTCTTCACGGCTTCTTCAAGCACCTCAACCACACCAAGAGACCTACAAGGGTCAAGATCCATCATGATATCACTTGTGGGGTTGTTATACCTTCTCCTGGGGTACCATAACCTCAATAAACACAAATGACTGCTGAAAGGGTCATTTGGACTCTTGAAACTTCTTGAACCCACCAAGAACACTTTTATAGGGTACTAGGGCAGAAGTTGTGGTATTGGGGGACCAGAGAAGCAACTAGGGAACAATAAAACATGTTTGGGGTACTTAAACACTCTACAAGGTGTTTAGGGCTTTTGACATTGTCCCAAGGGCTCCATGGGATCCAAGGGATTCAAACATTGGCTTGGACAAGATCAAAAGGTCCCCTTAGAAACTAACACTTACTTAACCCTCAGGGGATCCTCAAGGGGAACCAATACATGTTGGAATCAATGACTATTCAATATTGGCATCAATGACAACTTAATCGATAAAAGATTCCAAACTTTACTTCAAGGTTGAAGGTAGAATACCAGTGATGCTCTTGCTATATGTTGATGACCTGTTCCTAATGGGAAAGGAAGTACTCATTGAAGATAAAAAAAAGAGGAGACTTGATACTAAGTTTGAGATGAAATACCTAGGGATGATGCACTACTTATTAGGCATGCAGGTGTGGTAGAGTGTGTTAGCACCGGGATTGAACCCCAAGGTTAAGGGAAGGCCCGCTCCTAGGTAAGAGCAAAACCACTTTAGACTGTGCCTCCTAACTGGCACAGTCAGAGAGGGATCTCTCGCTTGTCTTCAGATTTTACTCTACATAAGATATTCGCTCAAGGATGGTCAGGAGGCCAGACTCTTAGAATGGGACAAAGTAGAGTGACGTGAGATGCAAGTGGTATTATCAGGGCAAGGGACCATTGGCAATGGAGTTGAACACTTGAGTAGGGAACATTTGCATGAGGAAAACCATGGCGTGGAGTTGATGATGATAAATGTATTAAGAGGTTTATCATATTTGTACCAATCTCTCCCTCCTACGAGGAGGGTTTTATCGCAGGCCACGTAGTTGGGTGTGTATTTAACCCCCTCCTGGTTCAAGGCAAGGTCGTTAAGTGGAGATCATAGGGGCAGTGATGAAGGATTCGGACCTCCACTATCTCAGACTGAGCATTTGCTCCAACAACTCCTCCATCATTGTGTGTTAGGACTTCGGAGGTCGTGACGGCTACTGGAGGTGTCGAAGATACATCCCTGGGATGTAAAAACCCGTGAACAATGCATCTGAGGGTAGGGAGGTGTGGAAACAGTTGAACTTCCCTAGGTGCTTAACATCTGTGCCCCGATGGTTGGAAACTTCTCGGTGTAGATAACTAGGAAGATGAATAAACACAATCTTATGTTTGCCAACCATCAATACCCCTTGTCGAACTAACTTCTCAAACCACATAGCCATCGTTGTCTGTGAAGGGACTCAACACTCTTCGGAGTTTAACCTTTAGCTCTCACCATTTGTATAGTTTCATACCTCGACAACCTCAGAATATGGAGCTATATAGGGCAAGCTAAAATGGCCTAAAGATGGCTATAGTCTTGAACATCGGTCGATGTGATAGTAGTCCGTGTGACGCCAGGGTGGGGATCTTCTCTTCTGATGTTCAATTATATTATTTAATAACAGATAGAATTCTAAGCACTTCCTGTGTGGCTGCCAAGCTGGTTTCAAGGATTGTGGATTTGACCTTTCTTGACTTTTCACTCAATGTGATGGTGGCACTGAGCAGACTCGGTTCGCAGCTTCTCTTAACTTTGTGTAGACGTCTGATTCGCCATTTCAAAACCTACACAAATTTTCTTTTCCCATGTGAACTGCATGCTAGTCTAGTGAAGTCGGAGAAGTTAGAGTCATTGGATGGGAACTTTGCCTCTGGCTTGTGAAAGACGGCATTTGGAGACATCAGCCCGCCTGTCGGGAGGCGGATTACATGTATGAATGTCCCTTCCCCTGTCATCTTCGCACTGGATGCGACACCTGTAGCCTAGAGGCCTCCTCGGCCATCCGATTTGGGGGGAAATTTTCACATCCACCATCCACGTCTCTTTACTTATATAGCCAATTTCTCTTTTCTAGATATAACGGGAAGGTTTTGATCGTGACGCATTCTTATTCGTTGATCGGGATCGACCTCTTCATGCAACCATCGATCCAAGTGGGTCCTACTATTTTCACAATAATAAATCCTGATCTTCAACCGTGTTAGCTTGTATTGCGAAATATACCACAACCGTAGATCTCTTCCCTCCTCTATCGTGACCATTGATATTCGTGGCCGGTACCACCTTTTGTGATTTGAAATCGTAGCTTTAACCGCAAAAGTCTAGTTTGCGAAATCGACTGAGACCGTAGATCTGCTTCGAATCTCATCTCTGTCGTCAAATGCCTCCGTCCTTTAAACTATTTCGCAATCTGGAAAAGTGGATTTGGTTGGGCATGTTCACCGTGCGAATAGTTTTGACGTTGTTGATCTTCCATTCACTCAATCTGAGCCTTTGATCATGAGTCCCACTTAATTCCTTTGGCACGCCCAACATCCTCCTCAAACTTTTATTAGGCCCGTAAATAGACTGTTGAAAATGGAGTGTTAACAACCGGCTCCACGAGGGATGCTATCCTCCCAGTGAGGTAGCAAAGAACCCCCATAGACCAAGTGCCAAAAACATTGGGCTGTCTTCAATCTTTCTTTGAAATCTCCATTCTGCTCAGAGCTACCGTTTTAGTGAATTCATCCCACTCTCGCAAATGAAGATCATGACTGCAAAACCCGTGCTTGTAATTGAAAATGAAAACAAACTCAAATATAAAATGAAGGAAATGCTTGATAATTGCCGAGTTTATTTGTTCCTACCTACTCTACCTAATTTTGTGCACAAGTCCGATTAAGTGAAATCAGACTTCCAATAAAATCAATCAAGCAACTTGCCCAATAGTTTTGTTCTTTTTTCGTGCTTGATGGACAGAAATGAAACAGCTAATGGGAGAGGGTAATGACAAATAGACCGCTCTTTAAAGAAGAAATGTGACCAGTCATCATCCTTACCTAACCCTTCCATGTACCCTGCTATGGGGTCATAGAAATCACGGAAACCTCCAATGTACTATGTCCTCTGCTTGTGGGAAAACCATCTGAAACTCCCTTCTTCTAGTGATTTGTCCGGATGATACCCAGAAGATTGTAGAAGAGGGCCCATAGAATATTTCTTCAATGAAACATCCCCTTTTTCGCCTAAAATTTATGCAATGAGAGCTTAATGTGCCACAAGAGGGAGGTCCCCCGCTTCTCCAATGGAACCGAGTAGGCATATCCCTCTTGTGTGAGGTGGTACTCCTGAAGGAAGAATATCAGAAAATGTATCTATTTGAGGGATTTTGCATCCTTCTCTGTGGCTTGACACCTCATCACAAACCCTTGATGTATCAGTAGCTGGAGAGGGATTGCATGACAATTTCTTTTTATCATCTCCGCTTACATACAGGTTTCTGGACTACACCATCTTCCCTTCTTTATTTTTTTCTTAGAGGCTCTAATCATGTGACGTATTAATTAAAAAGAGGCATAACACAAGGGTAGGTTATCACCTTCAATGCCCTTATCTCCCTTTTCTACTTTAACTTCCCAACTTCGCATAGCATCTTGCTTCTCTCCATCAGCAGGTCCTGGTTCAATGGCCAGCTTCTTAGGTATAGCCCGCATGTATTCTTCCTCATATTCATTGTACACAGGAGCACCAAATTCCTTCTTAAAATTGTCTTGTATGGACCTAGGGTGGCTCAGGTCATAATCTTCAGAGAACAGGCCTGCAGGATCACATGTTCCTATATCTGGCCGGTCATCTTTCTGTATACCGGGAAAGGGCTTTAGCGGGACCAGGACTCTCCCATTCTGCTTGTAGGGCCCAACAAATTTTAATGTATCTTTTACTTCACCACTGCTGCCCTGGATTGATAAGCTTTTTGACCTCTCAAGGTTTTCCTCAACCTCCAGACAATCAGTAAACATGTGTTGTAGAGTGGTTGATTTTCCTTCCAAAAGAAGCAGGGACAACTCAGGAGGAAAGGTGGCTGCATAATAGATTTTAGCAGCGTTCTCAAGAGGTTAAACCTCCTTGGGCATGTTATTATAAAAGATTGCGAATATTCTATTAAAACTAGATAAGGCCTCACCCTCATGTCTCTTCAGGGAATAAAATTCTGAAATTATTTGATCCAGTGGCCTTCTCCTACCCCAAAACTTTAAGAAGGTGCAATAAAACTCTTCCCAAGTGTTGATGGACTTAGGTTGCAAGTGCTTGAACCATTCTTTAGCATCTCCTTGCAATGACTGGGAAAAATCCCTCATATAGACGTCATCATGTTCTATCTCAAAAAGGTCAGAGAAATGCTCAAAAGGCTTGTAAATGTTTCTTAGCAGTGAAGTCTTTGGATTCTCCATCAAATTTGGGGGGGTACTTGTGATGTTTTACAGGAAAATCATGGAGGATGGGAGGCAGTTGTAATGGTTTGTACCGGTTTGGAGAAATGGGAGAGACCAGGTTAGGTGCAACAGCTATGCTATCAACCGAGGTTTCATGAATTTCACAGGGGTGACCTTTAACGTCGTGGGCCTCTGGAGAAAAATCTAGGTCAAAACTAGATGCACAAGACTACGCAATGCTTTCAGTTCATAGAGAAGGATAAACAAGAATATATTCATAGCTCTGCTCAGAATGAGTTGAACCATAGAAGGTTGTTCTGATAAATTTAGGGAAGGATAAGAACAAAATTACAAGATAGAACAAAGCTTCTTAGAAGAAACATAGACTCGAGCATCTTAACCTTCCACCATGCATTTTCGGACCTTATAAGGGGTTCATTTTTTCTGGACAGAGCCTGCCCGTTCTTTCTGATCATTTGATTTCTGGGTCATACCACTAGTGGATTCGTTGAAGTTTGAACCCTTCAAGAATGGAGTCGCCAGGTGAAAAGTGCTCAACCTGCTTAATGTCTGATCATTGTTCACCATCAACAATCAGATCTAAAACCATGTCATTTTTTCCCAGGGAGGATCTTCAATTTCGTTCCCCAGCAACGGCGCCAGTTTGTTAGCATTGGGATTGAGCCCCAAGGTTGAGGGAAGGCCCACTCCCGAGTAACAGTAGAATCACTTTAGACTGCGCCTCCAGCCTGGCATAGTCAGAGAGGGATCTCTTGCTTATCTTTAGATTTTACTCCGCATAAGATATTCGCTCAAGTATGGTTAGGAGGCCAAACTCCTGGAATGGGACAAAGTAGAGTGACGTGAGATGCAAGTGGGATTATCAGGGCAAGGGACCATTGGCAATGGAGTCGAACACCTGATTAGGGAACATTTGCATGAGGAAAAGAATGGCGTGGGGCTGCAGACAGAGGCAAGATAGCCGTCGATCTCACAATCAGGAGATATTTAGCGGGTGGTTAGGGGACAAGAGAGAACAACCCATCACGTGGAGCACCACCGAGATGAATTCCACACAAAATTAGAAGAAAGATTGATAAATGTCTGAAACAACAGGCAGAGCATAGCATGTATGAATTCCAAACTGTTATACACTAGGTTACAGAATGAAAGAAATCAACAAACTGGAATGGAAACAGGATATACATTTCACATAAAGAAAATACATATTGAAAGAAGAAACGACACACGAATCTCCATCTTAAGAAAGAACTCTACCTCTACAATTTTATTCATAACACAGGCACCAGATCTTATTTACAATAGAGAGCCTCATCCCTTGAAGGTTTCCCAATCCTCCAGCTAACTCTTTTCCCCCTATCAGGAGTGCATTTATAATACTTTAGTGCTTATATTATTCTCCAAAACAAACCTAAAAACTGTTTGCAGTCACAATCATGCTTTAATAGTATAGAGAGTGGAACTATTGCCACGTTTTACAAATATAAACAAACATTATGGAACTGTAGTGTGTGGTAGCGCAGACTAACAATGTAGAGTTTTCTTTATCCTGGTATATGAAAGTGATCCCTATGTTTCTTGACATTTTCCCAGCCCTTCCTTCATCTAGTAACATGGTTATAGGAGGAAACCGGGCAAAGGGTGGCCATGCACTTGATGATGATAAATGTCTTAAGAGGTTTATCATCTTTGTACTGATCTCTCCCTCCTACGAGGATGGTTTTATCACAGGCCACGCAGTTGGGTGTGCATTTGACCCCCTCCTCATCCCAGGAAAGGTTGTTAAGTGGAGATCATAGGGGTGGTGATGAAGGCTTCAGACCTCCGTTATCCCAAACTGAGCATTTGCTCCAACAGCTATGCCATCATTGTGTGTTAGGACTTTCGAGGTTGTGACAGCTACTGGAGGTGTCAAAGATATGTCCCTAGGATGTAAAAACCCATGCATAGTGCATCTAAGGGTAGGGAGGTTTGGAAACAGTTGAACTTCCCTAGGTGCTTAACATCTGTGCCCCGGTGGTTGGCGACTTCTCGGTGCAGATGACCAGGAAGACGAATAAACATAATCTTATGTTTTCCAACCATCAATACCTCTTGTCGAACTAACTTCTCAAACCACACAGCCATGGCTGTCTATGAAGGGACTCAACACTATTTGGAGTTTAACCTTTAGCTCCCACCGTTTGTACAGTTTCATACCTCGACAACCTCAGAATACGGAGCTATATAGGGCAAGCTGAAATGGCTTGGAGATGGCTATAGTCTTGAACACCGGTTGACATGATAGTAGGCCATGTGACTCTAGGGTGGGAATCTTTTCTTCTAATGTTCAATTATATTATTTGATAACATATAGGATTCTAAGCACTTCCTGCGTGGCTGCCAAGCTGGTTTCAAGGACTATGGATTTGACCTTTCTTTCCTTTTCACTCAATGTGATGGTGGCACTAAGAGGACTTGGTTCATGGCTTCTCTTAACTTTGTGTAGACGTTTGATTCACCATTTCAAAACCTACACCTCCTATCATTTCCCACGTAAACCGCGTGGTAGTCCAGCGAAGTGGGAGAAGTTAGCGTCATTGGACGGGACCTTTTCCTCTGGCTTATCAAAGATGGCATTTGAAGACATCAGCCCGCCTGTTGGGAGGCATATTACACATATGAACATCCCTTCCCCTGTCATATTCACACTGGATGCGACACCTACAGCCTGGAGGCCTCCTCGGTCATCTGATTTGTGGGGAACTTTTCACATCCACTGTCCACGTCTCTTTACTTATGCTTCCAATTTCTCTTTTCTGGATACAATGGGCAACTTTGGATCATGATGCATTCTTATCCATCGATCGATATCGACCTCTTCATGCAATCGTCAATCCAAGTGGGTCCTACTTATTTCGCAATGCAAAATCCTGATCTTTAGCCATGTTAGTTTGTGTTGTGAAATAGACCACAACCGTAGATCTCTTCCCTCCTCTATCGTGACCATTGATATTCGGGGCCGGTACCACCTTTTTCAATTTGAAATCAAAGCTTTAGCTGCACAAGTCTGGTTTGCGAAATCGACTGAGAACGTAGATCTACTTCGGATCTCATCTCTGCCGTCAGATGTCTCCGTCCTTTAAACTATTTCACAATCTGAAAAAGTTGCTTTGGTCGAGCATGTTCGTCATGTGAATAGTTTTGACATCGTTGATTTGCCATCTGCTCAATCTAATCCTTCGATCATAAGTCCCACTTAATGCCTTCGGCACGCCCAACGTCCTCCTCGAACTTCTGTCAGGCCTATAAATAGACTTATGAAAATAGAGTGTTAACAACCGGCTCCACGAGGGATGCTATCCTCCTAGTGAGGTAGCAAAGAACCCCCATAAACCAAGTTCCAAAACCATTGGGATATCTTCAATATTTCTTTGAAATCTCCATTCTTCTTTGAGCTACCGCTTCAGCAAATTCATGCCACTCCCGCAAACGAAGTTCATGACTGCAAAACCTGTGCTTGCAATTGAAAATGAAAACAAACTAAAATAGCAAATGAAGGAAATGCTCAATAATTTCCAAGTTTATTTGTTCCTACCTACTCTACCTAATTTTGTGCACAAGTCTGATTAAGTGAAATCAGACTTCCAATGAAGCCAATCAAGAAACTTGCCCAATAGTTTTGTTCTTTTTTCGTGCTTTATGGACATAAACAAAATAGGTAATGGGAGAGGGTAATGACAAATAGACTGATCTTTAAAGTAGAAATGTGACCAGTAATCATCCTTACCCAGCCCTTCCATGTACCCTGCTATGGGGTCATAGAAAACACGGCAACCTCCAACGTACTCTGTCTTCTGATCATGGGAAAATCGTCTAGAACTCCCTTCTTCTAGTGATTTGTCCAGCTGATACCCAGAATATTGAAAAAGAGGGCCCACATAATCTTTCTTCAATGAAAAATCCCCTTTTTCACCTGAAATTTCTGCAATGAGAGCCTAATGTGCCTCAAGAGGGAGATCCCCCACTTCTCCAGCAGAACCGAGTAGGCATATCCCTCCTGTGTGAGGTGGTACTCCTGAAGGTAGAACATCAGAAAATGTATCTATTTGAGGTCTATTGCATCCTTCTCCGTGGCTTGACACCTCATATCAAACCCCCAACGTATTGATAGCTGGAGAGGGATTGCATGACAATTTCTTTTTATCATCTCCACTTACATACAGGTTTCTGGACTGCACCATCTTCCCTTCTTTCTTTTTTTTCTTAGTGGCTCTAATCATGTGTCATATTAATTCAAAAGAGGCATAACACAAGGTTAGTTTATCACCTTTAGTGCCCTTATCACCCTTTTCTGCTTTAACCTCCTGACTTCGCATAGCATCTTGGTCCTCTCCATAAGTAGGTCCTAGTTTAATGGCCAGCTTCTTAGGTACATCCCACAGGTATTCTTCCTCATATTCATCATACATAGGTGCACTGAATTCCTTCTTAAAATTTTCTTAGAGAATAGGCCTGCAGGATCACATGTTCCTGTTTCGGGTCGATCATCTTTCTATATACCGAGAAAGGGATTTAGCGGGACTGGGACTCTCCCATTTTGCTTGTAAGGCCCAACCTATTTTAATGTATCTATAATGTAATTGAGTCATATAATGCCCCAATGTTATGATCGAGAGATTCAATAATGTAACAAGTCATGTAAATTCATTGAGGTTAACCCTCCATTGTAAGTTGGGGAAATAGTCCCCACATTTGTGTCAAGTTTAACCCTCCTTATTGATCAACGGGCAAAGTACCCATAGTTGTGGGGCACTAGGGTTATTAGACTCTCCTAAAGATGTTGGCTCTAGTAAGTAATTGTTAAGTGGGGTCGACATATTAAAGTGGACATTAAGTGAATGAAAGAATATAAATAGAGAGTGAGCCTCTCTATTTATCACACACACACTCACTCATTGGGGCGCATGAGTGAGAGAGGAGAAGGTCTCTCAAGTGTGTGAGAGAGAACAAGCTGTGGAGATCATCTTTTCTATTTTCAGGTTTTACTACTAGCATTGGTGCTCATTCTATCTCTGAGGAAGTTGTAGGGTTTTCTCCTTTATCGTTTCCCCAAGGAAAATTCTTTGTGTCTCTTGTCTCTTGTGTTTATTGCTATGCATGTTATTCTCTCAGTTAAAGATACTAAGTTAATGCTAGCTTGAATGATAAAAATCTAACATGGTATCAAAGCTAACCTGAGAAGAAGACATTGTGCAGCTATAGAAGCTAGGGCTTCTTAATTTTTGGGTCTCTCTCCACAATCCATCAACAAAAGTATGCAAGGTTGACTCTCCATTGAAGGGCACATCTCTACGTCAAAGCGGAATTCGATTCCGAACATTTTCAGTTTTTGGTGCGGGAAATTAGGGATTCTTATAGAAGAGGAATTTTTTGAGTGAGCATGGTATAGGATTTTTCTCCTCACAAAAATCAAATTTTAGAGACCTGGGTTGAGATTTTTGGTTGGGTGAAACTCTGGGAAAGTCAAACCCTAGTTTGACCCCGGGCTAGAAAAACCCTAAAATACTAAAAGTGATACGTTTTGGTACATTCACTATATCCTAGGATTGGAGAAGGCTCAGGAGCTAAAACTTTCATAGGCCGATGATAAAATCTGGATTTACACTGTGTCCAAAATTAAGCCTTGGATTCACTATATTATAGGAGATCAGATCCCTCCAAGTTAGGGTTCCAACCTCTTCCAGGATTCATCCCTAAATAGGACACCTAGGGAGAAATTTTGTATCTCGGGATAAAAAGGTCCAAATGAAATTTTGGAAGATGTTCCAGAAAGGGTACAGAATGTAATTTCTATGGTCTAAGTTTTCAACCCAGAATATGAAACGGTGACACATGGAAGTCTATACAAATTCGCTATGCTGAACAATATTGAAACAGGTCACCTTCGGAAAATGATCATAAGTCCCAATTGATGAAACCAATTCTGATGAAAACTATGGCGTTGGAACAAGTACAGGAAAGGATACCTCAGTGACAAGTTTCAAATATAGAGGAGAATTAATTTCTGATATATCACAGAAACAATATCATGCATTTTTGTAGAAGAAATTGGAAAACTAGGGCTTCCTGTTCTAGGAGCTTCCCTCCACTGTTTTCAGAAAAGGAGTACATTGGACAGCTCACCTTGAAGAGATCTATATTTCTATCCAATCAGATCTGAAATATTCCAAGTTTTGAAAATTAGGGTTTCTCTGACAAACCCTAGATCATCCAACTCCAGAACCAGGACGAACACCTCAAATCGGTAATATCTAATCTTTTGCTATTTTCATTAGAGGTTCTCATTTCAAAGTGATCTATCACATCAGCTTGATGACAAGCTTGGTGAAGTTGAAAAATTCCAATCCTGGAATTATATGATCTCTCTGAAGAAATGAATTGGACACCTACATAAGTAGAGAGGTTCTATTTCCAGAGGGAGATGAGGCTAAAAGCCTTACACAAGAATATCATTACTAATTCACTCACGGATCAACTTGTACCACAAGTGTCGTCCCTAAAGACATCGAAAAATATGTTTGATTCCTTGACCAAGATATTTGAAGGGAAGAACAGAAATTGAAATATGACCTTAAGAAACCAGTTGAAGAATGTGAAGAGCCAGAATGCAGACAAGGGTTTCTCAAATCAAAGAACAACTTGAAGCGGTAGAAGAAGAAGTGGAGAATGCAGAAGTTGTGATAACCACCTTGAATGGACTCCCAGGATCATGGGATTCATTCATTTGAGAAATGCGTGCCAGAAATAGGTGATTACTTTCAGCAGACTCTCAGAACAAGAAGAAGATCGACTCATAATAAGAGAAGAGAATATTGGAGCAATTGAAGATCAAGCTCTCACCATCCAAAGAAGATCCCTCAAACGATGGGGAATATAAAGGACTCAATTCTTGAAGAACCTCTTATCCATCTGTAGAATTTGGATAAGAAATTATGAAGTCATGGATGAAGAATATGATGAAGCAAAAGGATCAAGAAGTAGTCTACTCATGAAACAAATAAAGATAAGTATTCAATTGTCATTTCATGATATTCTTTTTGTTATGCAATTTGTTTATATTCAGTTAATGTACTATGCATGATAGAATGTTTGCATTAATGACAATATACTACTAATATGCATGTGATGGGTAAGTAGCTCATGGTGCTATACAACTCTCCATTTCTTCTTTTCTAGAGTGAAACCTCTTTGCTAACATATTGGATTAGTGCACAATCTCAATGTTGTCCTGATAGAGATGGAAGGCATCTTGAAAGTTTTCGTGAGATATGGATGAATGTTGTATTGGCTAAAATAGTTGCATAATCATATATCTTGATACAAAATAATTTTTCATTATGAATATACCTTATGAAATGTTTCTAACCATACCACGAATGCATTTGAATTGTAGGAAAGATCGCGTACAATCACCTACAAGTAAAGAAGGATGAGACTTGTAACGACAGTTCAAGATAAAGAATAATATGACGAATGCAGTGACATCGTTGATGCAGAACCTTCCAACTATGAAGAAGTAACCAAGAAGAAAGGGAAGATTAGTTCAAGAAGAATGATGTCTAGGATGCAGTATCGATACATGAAGGGAATTTCGTAGTTCCATCATGCAGTAGATGGAAACATCGTGGGATACAAGGCAAGATTCGTAGCACGAGGCATAGACTATGAAGAGACATTTGCAGCCACTAGAAATACACATGACAGGAAGAATCATGTGTGCAAATGAAGGAAGGCCTTGTACGAGCCCAGAAGACACCCATGGGATAACACATACATGAGGATCTTGATGAAGACCTGAACCTTTGCTACAAGGTTGAAAATGAAAGTCTATAGTGGATGACAAGCTCACAGATGGGTGCGAGAAGAAATTTTGAAAAAGTTCAAGATAGAGGATCTTGGTATCCAATGATCCTAAATGGATACATAGAATACTAGTAGCAAGGGAAGCTACTTGTCACTCAGGTACAGAATGTTTCAGTGCATAGAGTACGAAAGACAAAGGAAGAATGATGCTCCACTTCAGAGGGAGTGATTGTAGAAGATCCTGAGGTTCAACACAGTACAATAGGATGGACAGATTACTGATGACTCTAGGCTTTACTGAGAGTAAAGAGGATTCCAACCTTTGCTTCAAGGTTGAAGACGGAAGACCAATGATGCTCCTATTATATGTCGATGTCTTGTTCCTGATAGCAAAGAGGAACTCATTAAATTTTCAAGAAGAATACTTGCTGCCAAGTTCAAGATAAAGGACTTGGGGATGATGCACTACGTTCTAGGCATGGAGGTGTGGACAAGGGAAGTATGGAGTAGAATCCTGAATAGTTTTAGGATGATGGACTGCAAGGACATGACCACACCTATGACATCGAACCTGAAGCTATTGAGTGTTGCTTCATCAGAGACGATTGATGCTACGATGTATCATCAGATGATTGGTTCCTCGATGTACCTGACAAATACGAGACCAGATATTTGCTTTGCTATGAACACATTGAGGCATGTTCACCTGATGGTTGGAAAACATGCAGTGAGGTACCTGAAGGGTACAGTTGATTATGGGCTCAAGTATGAGGCAAATCAGAAGATTAACCTGGAGGGTTATGTTGATTCAGATTGGGCAGGCAGTGCCATTGATAGGAAGAGCACTTCTAGGTGCTACTTCAGTATGGGATCAAGTGTGATCTCTTGGTTTGGCAGGATGGAGTCCTGCAAGGCACTGAGTATAGCTAAGGCAAAAGATGTTGCCACTTGCTCTTTAGGAGGTAGTATGTTTCTTTTGAAAACTACTATTTGATTTGGTTGATATAACTTGAATTTTTTGTATGATGCAAAGAGGAGCAGTGATCCAAATCGAGATCTCTCGAAAGAGGGATTTCTATCATAGCTGATGAGACAGGTTGTCTAAGCATAAATCCTAGTGAAGCTCGTAGGTTGCTTAGACATAAACGGTCCTGTAGGTTGTCCTTGGATGTAATCGGTCCTGGTGAATCTCACAGGTTATCCTTGGATGTAATCAGCCCTAATGTGATTCTATGCAAAAAATGGCCAAATTGAAGTTTGAGTACTTCAGGGAGAAGCTTGGTGTTCTCCAGATTGAGGTTCCCTCCAAGGGAAAATGATGAGACCTAGATCCATTTCGACATGGTGAGAGGATTAGGTTCCTTCCATGGTCAGATGTAAGAGCTGAGCCATTCTGTCATGGTGAGAGGATTTGGTTCTTTCCATGTCAGATGTGAGTGTTGAGCCATTCTGATGTGACTGTAGGATTGGTTCCTACATGATCATATATAAGTGATGAATGCCATTCTTGGAATGGAAGCACCTGTTCAGTTACCAAGAATACTCAGTCTGGGACTAAGGGCCATTATGATATGACTGTGGGAGGTAGTCTTACATGATCAGATGTGAGTGTATGGCTATTCAGATGTGATTGAGGGATGTGTTCCCACTTGATCAGATATAAGGGTTGATGCCATTCTATGGTAGAATGGAGGCACCTGGTCAGTTACCAGGAATCCTCATTCTGGGACTAAGATCCCTTTCGATGCGATATTTCCAAACATGGTCGACTGTAAGTGTAGAGCCTTTCTGACAAGATGAGGTCAGATGTAAGTGTAGAGACTTTCTGACAAGATGAGGTCGGATGTAAGTGCAGAGCCTTTTCGACAAGATTAGGTCATATGGAAGCACTGAGCCATTCTGGCACGATGTGTTTACACATGGTCGGATGTGAGTGCTGGGCCTTTCTGACAAGATGAGGTCAGATGTGAGTGCTGGGTGTGCCTTTCTGACAAAATGAGGTCAGATGTAAGAGCTGGGTGGGCCATTCTGACTTAGGGTTAGATATAAGCATTGAAGACCTACATGAAGGGTAGGCCTACAACCATCATGAAAAAGGGTTGGCTCTGTAGAACTTCCTGTGACTAGAAGAATGAAGAGATAGCACCATTTGATTGAAATAGCAGAAGCAGTAATGATGATGATGATTTAGTGATGATCCGGCTTTGATGATGATCTAGATCAAGTGATGATCCAGACTTGATGATGATCCAGCAATGACGATCTAGATCAAGTGATGATACAGACTTGATGATGATATAGCAGTGACGATCCAGACCAAGTGATGATCCATACTTGATGATGATCCAGCAGTGACGATCTAGATCAAGTGATGATCCAGTAGTGATGATCCAGATCAAGTGATGATCTAGACTCGATGATGATCCAATGATGATCCAGACTTGATGAAGATGACTTGATAATGAAGATGACTTGAAGATGAAGATGACTTGATGATGATCTAGATGATCCATAGAAGAAGACTTGTGCTGATAAATTGTGTCGAGAGAATACCTTCCAAGATAAGAGGGAGTGTTGATGTATTCGTAACTTCAGAATGTATTTCACTTGTATATCTTATGTATTGTACCCCGATTTTTATTCTAGGAAGTATCTATAATGCAATTGAGTCCTGTTATGCCCCGATGTTCCGATCGGGATATTCAATAATGTAACAAGTCATGTAAAGTCATTGAGGTTAACCCTCCATTGTAAGTTGGGGCAATAGTCCCCACATTTGTGTCAAGGTTAACCCTCCTTGTTGATCATAGGCAAAAGTCCCCATAGTTGTGGGGCACTAGGGTTATTATACTCTCCTAGAGATGTCGGCTCTAGTAAGTAATTGTTAAGTGGGGCCGACATGTTAAAGTGGAAATTAAGTGAACAAAAGAATATAAATAGAGAGTGGGCATCTATATTTATCACACACACACTCACTCATTGGGGCGCATGAGTGAGAGAGGAGAAGCTCTCTCAAGTGTGAGAGAGAGAACAAGCTATGGAGATCATATTTTATATTTTCGGGTTTTACTGCTTCCATTGGTGCTCATTCTATCTTTGAGGAAGTTGTAGGGTTTTCTCCTTTATGGTTTCCCCGAGGAAAATTATTTGCGTCTCTTGTCTCTTGTGTTTATTGTTGTGCATGTTATTCTCTCAGTTAAAGATCCTAAGTTAATGCTAGCTTGAACGATAAAAATCTAACACGGTCCACTATTTAAGTGTATTTCTTTTTTTAGTTTTTTTTTATGATATGCACATGCCTAATTAAGTGCAATCGATAGAGATAACAAAGAGTGTCACAATGTGATGTGTAGGTTCTTACCTCTTGTCTTACCTCTTTTGCTTCTAAATGATAAACATAACAAACTATACTAATGCTAACTAATTCTATCTATCCTATCCCTAGGGAGAAATACTATAATTAAGAATGAGTAATATACTGTATAAAATGCATTTAGAATACTACAGGTAGCTTTTCATATTTCAGAATGCATGAATATAAGTAGACAGATAAACAAAGAGATAGCTCATTGTCAATTAAAACATTCATTACTCAAATATGATGTGGAAGTTTCACAGAAATAAACAGGAAAACATTCATAACATGAAATACGTGAGTTAGAACAATCTCATAGTTCATAGAAACAAATTGAAATAGAAGTACTTCACATTCAACCAGTCTATGGCAAGCATTTGAAATTCCACAATGCCTTGTCCAACAGAAAATATATATCCTTTATTATAAGAGGAAGTAGTTCTTCTTACAATAACATTGCATAAAGATAGCATGAAAAATGGTCCCTTCTTACATCTAATTCACCTATATTTATTACAAACAAAAAAACTCTTGAGCTGCCCTCTTTGCCCTTTGGGATTCCCCTGACCCTTCCTTAGAAAAAGATAAATACAACATATTACATAATTAATAAATCGTTTGAAATAGTCCAACTAAGATGGCCCGGCTTGATCATTCATAAATTTCTTCCACATAGTTGCATATGTTGCTATAGTTTCAAAACCAGAAGGCTCTAGAAATATGATGGTGATCTCATGTTTAGCAACTTGAGACTTTATATTCACCACTCTAGCTGGAAACATGCAAAGTTTATATTCCAATAAATGACTACTAACCGTTTCTTGTGCTATTGCATTTTTCGACACCTTTTCATCCAATCATTTGAACAATTGAATAGCATATTCATCCTCTTTCCATCTTTCTTGCAATTGCTTAAAAAAAAATTCATGATCGGGCAGCTCTTCTAACCTTCTCCTAGTAGATGTCTGACAACGATTGTAAGTTATGAGAACTTTCCTGCAGAATTATGCACAAACACCCTTTGTCCTCCTAACTGTCTTTACTAATTCCTCTGCTACTTTACTTCCAAATTTAATCAACTCATACTCCAGCTTTATTGTCTCTATGTCCTTGATGGGTGCATCTACTGGAGGTTCCTTAGTTGTTTCTAACCAAGTCATTCATCCCTATATATCCTCCAAGATATCCTGTGTCCTGTCTAAGAAATACGAAGTTGTATTTATAATTTCTTCCAGCCTTATTTCTACCTGTTGAACCTTTAACATCTCTTCCACCATCTAAAGCTGCATCTGATGAATCTTATTTCTAAGTGTAATAGCATGCTTCTTCAGAGGCTCAATATCTATTCTCTACTCCATGTGCTAATCTATGGGCTTCTTCCTGACTTTTCTTTGCAGCCTCTTCTTCTTTCTTTTTAAGTTTCTCAACGGATTTTCCCTTCCCACCTATAGTAGTTATCTTTTGTTTGAACCTCCTCCTCAAAGCTATCATGTTCTGAGCATTCCGGAACACTTCTTCATCCTTATCCCAAAAATCGACATACTCGAAATGCACTCCAGCTGCTGTGCAATAATCAACAACTTTATTCTTAGAGTCATTTCTATGGAAAATTATTTCACCAAAGTAAAAATACTCTAACTCCTTCACGAATTCTGTTGCAGTATTTACTCTTGAAAACTTATAACTTCGTACATAAAAGGGCACTGGAGGATATATAGCCTTTTTCTGCTCAAATAGGAAGTTACCCACTCCATCAATATATAACTGTCTTACTAATTCTTTATGAATCACATAGTCTGTAGCATACCTAAATAGAAGGGAAGGATCCCTTGACCCACCAAACATCCTTAAATACAAACCTTCCTCTGTCAAATAATAGTGCCTATTATCTTGCAAAAATTTCAGAGCTTCCTCTCACATACAATTACACTCAACCAGGAAAATCAATGTGTACAATGGCATAATAAAATCCTCACAAATATTCTTGTAGTGACTATAATACTTGTGAGCCCAGAATAATTGGTAGGAAACATATACAGGGGATCGGTCCTTATCCCATTGGCATTCCAATGCTGGGAATGGTTGAGTACATAAAATACAATCAATCAAGATTGAATTCATATAAAACTCTGTTTTCTTCTGGGAGACTCCGCCTAGTGCTGCACTTATGCAAGATGACAAGCTGTTGGACACTATGTTTGCCCAATTAAAGATTGTACCTTGGGTGGCTACAAAAAATATCACTAGGACCCAACCTATTTTAAAATTATTCCCATTAGTGCTCCCAAAAATCATGCTTAACATCAAGGAAATTAACTTGTATGGAGTGCGGAGGCTTGTTATTTCGTACTCCCATAAAGGCCTCGTATGAAAGTTCTTACCTAGTATCATCATTCTTATAACTGTTTCCACCACATATAGCTTGAGTTCTTTCAACCAACCCTCAGTCAAATAAGTTTGTGGTGTCAACAACTTATAAGCCATGGATACATAGGCTAGGCTATAGGAAGCATAACCCTGCCCTTCGGTGTTAGCCAATATCATTCTTGTCACATCTGGCCTAGGTAGAATCCATCCTATCACCTCTAAACAGAGGAAAAGTTCAGGTTGGGTAGCCACCTTCATGATTCCTGATCTCTCGATGTTGGCATAGATAGGCAAATCCTCGAACCCAACCTCTGGGACACTCTGATTTGAGATCATTCTGTATATATCTCCCCATTTATATTCAAGATCAATTCCAGTAATGGCTTTGGTGTCTTCATAAATAACCTCAACTCGGGTTATTATTTCTACTTCTAGTTCCTCCTATGCTACCCAGGCCTTCTTTTTCTGCTTCCGTGGCATATTATTGTGCTGATGATGGGCCTATATTGATCATGCAAAATAGATTTAGTCCACTTACCCAGGGAAAACTATATATTGAAAGCAACAACAAAAATGACCAAAACATTACCATCTCATCGAGATGCATGCTGAACAGCTTTTATTTTATCAAACCAAAAGGGATTTCTGTATGCGAAATTAACAAATCCACCAAGCTTTCAAAACTTTATTAGACCCAAATCTACAAACAAACTTCTACTGGTAAAACCCTATATTTCACTATGCCCTTGTGTCTATGGGTAGCAAATATAATAGGAAACCCCTAGAAAAAAAGGACTGCTAACCTCTAAACCCACTTTTTACCTACAACTGACAAAACTCCTCCAGCATCCCATGAAAACCTAACATTGGTCAAGTAATGGCTGCACACCTGCCCTAAAATGCTGAAGGGGATGAGGGAGCGATGTAGATGACGAAACGCTCATCTTCACCCTGCCCTCTTTCTTCCAAAAATTGTCAAATAATCACTCATGGCCATATGAAATAACAACCATAGCCAAGGCTCATGAGAATAAATGAGAAAATAGGCCGATTGGAGAAACGACGTCCACAAAAAAACTAGGGTGAAACCTATATAAGGAAATGATCACCATACTTTGAAATGAAACCCTGTGGGATAACCTAACCCTAAAAGCTGACAGTAAAACACAATGTTGAGCAATAGGATTGGAGGAAATCCTACCTGGAAAAAACTTTGTGGATGACATGGACGAACGTGACTTCCACTGACGAACGATTTGCTCAGACGATGACAGCTACGCAGCTCCAATGGGCGAAAAATATGGTGAACAATGACCGTATCTATAACTTCTATGGGCTTTGTAGGCTTGAAAGTGGGATTGGATAGGTCAATGGGCAGGAAAAAGAGAGCGAAAATTTAATATCAGAAGAGAACTTGCGATCAGAAGCGAAGCATCGGGTGGCTTCTGCAGACTGTAACCGGGAGATCAAGCGGATAACGCTGAAGCGTATAAAACCTTTATTGGCAGTCAAAACAACTAACATGAATTTATATCAATTATGAATATGGGAAGGCATCAGTTTAACATCATACTATGCCCCCGCAATGTCGACTAGCGAAACAACTAAGTGCTCTGATCAATCCAGAAAAAACCATTGAAACGGCAAAAAATAGTTTACAAAACCTCAACGGATATCGGAAAAGAGTAGGCGATTGAAGACCCAGTACATTGGAAATGCTCCAGACTAAGCCTCCGATACATCGGGAAAAAATATTTCGATTCAATAGATGAAATGATATCCGATACATCGGAGAAAGACTTCAGAATCCCTCCGATTGGAACATCGGCATATCTAGTCAACTGCGCACCCGATGCATCGAAAAAATAGTCAACTATGCACCCGATACACAAACTTTAAATTTCTTCAAAATTTAAAGTCATGGGAAAACAAATTGTGAAGAATTTAGTCTTTCTAAGCCTTCTAAAAAACTAAAAGATAAGGGGGGGCCTAAAAATAGTTTTTTTGGGGGAAAATAGTTGCAGTTGCAACAATTGGAGACTACCTGGCAAACACAGATCTCTGAACAACTAATCCTTTGAGACAACAAACTGCTTTGATGGTATCCTGTTAGATCACTTTATTAGATTTCTCTAAGATATATGGATTCCTAGAATACAATATTTATGAACTTTAAACATTGATGACGGTCCAGATTGAAAAAGGGGAACCAGGCTTTCATAGTCTTGATAACTCTTATGAGGCCTAAGATATGAAGTTTATTTTACCTCTGTCTTTGGATAGCTTCCAACTTAGACACCACAGGATTGTAACATATGGTGAACATATATATTCATTTGTTTCTCATTCCCATGCCATTTTGCATTCTTTTGATGCTTCTGGACTTTTGTGCTTTTGATTCCTCCCTGATTGCTTTCTTTCTGAATTTTAGTTTAGGCCCCTCTATCCATAGTGTCCTTTTGTGTGAGAGATATTTTGATTTCAACTCACAGAAGGAGAATAAATTTTGAGCAATATTATTCAATCTAATTTTGTTTAGTATATATTTTGATATATGTTTGCTTCTTGGGAGATTTTGACTCTTGTTAGCCTTTTTGCTTTCATTTGTGGCATGGGATCATTTAAATATAATACGATTGTTTACCCTGATTCCTTTCCTTGGGTATTTTGTTGTTAGACTTCTAGGATAGTCTTTAGTGTGAAGTGAATGGAGCCTCAAAATAGTATTCTAGACTTTTCTAACCTTAGTTACTTTACAAGGATTTAAACAAGACTTCAACGTGTTCATAATATATTCATACAATCTGCTAATCTTAAAGAATATTTAAACATTATGTATGTGTAAATAGCAAGCAGTATTTGATCAAATATTTTTTAGCTTATCCAGAACTCTGATGAACTCCAAAACCAAAAGTTGTGCTGACTTATTGAAACATGAAGCAAACCAAAATTACAACAAATCAAATCTTGAGCAAATAAAAAGTAAATCAACTAAAATGAATCTAGGTAAAGCAAACAAAAACAAATCAAACCATTTATTTACGTACAAAATAAAACTCAAAAGCTTAAGAAAAATATGGCTTGAGAACTAAACCATTTACTAGTAAGTTATCCTCCCACCCCTGTAAATACTGCAATTTATACGTTGAGGGGCCTAACTTTTCTGCAATATGAATAGGGCCTATCCATAGTTGCTAAAATTTAGTGTGCTTTCCCTTCTCATCATGCAGGTGATCCCACTTAAGAACCAAATCACCTACTTAGAATTCCCTTTTCCCGGATTTGTGCTTGTCAAACCACCTCTTCACCATGTCTTGTTGATGTTTAAACCTCTCTCTTTCTTTGGATCTAGACTCCTCTAACTTAAGCAAATTATGAATTCGGATTTGCAGAATTTCATTATCAATTCCTCTAGAGTCTTGGGCTAGTTTAGAGGATGGCAACAGAATATTAGGAGGCAGGATAAATTCTTTTCCATAGACAAGATTCTAGGGTGACACACCTAAGGACTTCTTCGGTGTGACTCTCTCAGCCCAGAGTGCATTAGGAAAAGCTATATGCCAACTCCTTTTATTTTCTATAACCGTTTTATTCAAAATTCTAATGAGGTTTGTATTTGTAGATTCTACTAAACCATTTCCTTGCGGATAGTAGTTAGCATAATAGTGCAGCTTAATTCCTTTTTCATTTGCAAATGAAGTCAATTTAATAGATGAAAAATATGAAGCATTATAAAAAACCAAGGAAATTGGAACCCCAAACCTAGTCATAATATGGTCTTGCAAAAAATCCATAACTGCATCTTCATTTACTTTATGCAACGGAATGGATTCTACCCATCTGGTGAAATAATATGTTGTTGTTACGATGTACTTATGCTGTAATGAAGAATTTATATTGATTTCTCCAATAATTTCAATCCCCCATTACTCAAATGGTTCCGAGATAATAACTGGTTTCAACGGTCCTGATGCCTTGGCTTGTCTCCCACCGCTCCTTTGGCAAGTATCACACTTCCGAACATGAGCATGAAAATCTTTAAATAATGTCATCTAGTAATATCCAGCTCTTAGAATCTTGTATGCTGTTGTATCTCCTGAGAAATCACCTCCAGTAGGTCCATCATGTAGTTCTGCTACAACCTTATTTGCATCTTCACATTCCAAGCATCTAAGAAAGACTCCATCGTAGTTCTTTCTAAACAACACTGCATCAAGGATCTAATATAAGTCTGATTTTAGATGTAATGCTCTCCTTTTCTTGGGATTCCAATGTTCCATCAAATATCCTTCTTGAAGATAATGAATTAAATATCTATACCAGGAGTCTGGAGCTGTGAATAAAGGACATAAATCCACCATGTCTAATTCAACTTCATTATCCAAACTGTTATCTTCATTGTTTTGACTCTTGACCATCAATTTACAAATTCCTTGTCCTTTAACTATGGTTGCTAGTTTGAATTCCAGATCATACTCTTGCAAGGTAGTCACCCAGTTACCTCTTCTTTCTCCCAATTCTTTTTGTACAAAAAGAGATCGTACTATTGGGTGCAGGACTATTACGTTGGTGTGGTTCTTAAGTATATATGGCCTGAATTGCTTCACCACTTTCAAAACAACATAGGATTGTTTATCAAACATGTGATAGTTCAATTCATCCCCTTGCAGACCAGTGCTCATAAACGATATAGGGTACTCATCTCCCCCTTCTTCTTTCTGCATAAGCATCGCTGCTAACGAATCATCGGAAGTGAAAGTGTACAAGATAAAATCCTTTTTCGAAATTGGGACTTTTGAGTGATGGTGCATGAGCTATGGATGTCTTGATCTTGCTAAATGCATCCTTCTCTGAATCAGTCCATTTGAATTGAACACTTTGCTTTACCATTTGTTGCAAAGGTTTGATGATTTGAGCAAAGTTTGGCACAAACCTTCGCACAAAATTGATTGTCCCCATAAAAGATTGCATAACTTTTTTATTATGGGGTAAAGGGATATATTCTATTGCTTTAATTCTCTCTAGGCCTATTGAGATCCCCTTTTTAGAAATAACATGACCTAATAGCTTTCCTTCAATCACAGTGAACACACATTACTTAGGATTTAAAGAAATGCCATATTTTCTACGACGTTCGAAAATCCGTTTCAAATGAAATGCATGCTCTTCTCTCTTCTTTGAAAATATCGTAACATCATCTAGATAGAACACAACACTACGGCCAATCAGACCATAGAAATCTATATCCATATCCCTCTTGAAAGTTGCTCCAGCATTAATGAGTCCAAAGGGAATTCTTCTATACGTAAAAGTCCCCCACTTGGTTCTGAAAGTGGTCTTGAGCCTGTCTTCTTCAGCTACTAGTGCTTGGTTATAACCTGAGAATCCATCTAACAGAGAAAACAACTCAGACCCTAAGACCATTTGTAGTATTTGTTCCATGGGTGGGATAGGGTAATTATCTTTAACTGATGCACGGTTTAAATTCCTGAAATCAACGCAAAGTCTAATCTCTCCAGACTTTTTTTGTACTGGTACCTAGTTTGAGACCCATTATGAATTTCTAACTTTAAATATGATTTTAGCATCCAACAATTTTTTCACTTCAATTTGAATTAGGGGCTCTAGTTTGGGATGCATCTTTCTCAGAGGCTGCTGATAAGGTTTGACTCCAATTTTGATTGGAATAACATGCTGTATAATTATGGTGTCATAAGTTTTGAGGTCCTCGTAGGTC
Organism: Pseudotsuga menziesii; assembly: GCA_001517045.1. NCBI lineage: Eukaryota > Viridiplantae > Streptophyta > Pinopsida > Pinales > Pinaceae > Pseudotsuga > Pseudotsuga menziesii. The sequence continues at coordinate 190,264 of LPNX010862101.1, forward strand.
CAAGCAAACACATATTTGTATTGTTTGAATAAACTGATGAATTTACTCTTCTCTCCAGGTTACAACACTTTCCCAAATTCACATATTTGGGTTCAGCCTCTGTTCCTAGATTTATCAGATCGAATTGTAAAGACGAACTATGTGTCTTGACATTCCTTGGTTTTCTAAACTTGTTTTCTAGATCAAACATCTGTTCCATAGTTCTGGCTCCTTTAGGAATGAAACTACCATTCTGGAGGTTTGCTTGATGCTCCTCGTCATCTATTATGGCTCCTTTAAATGTATCATCATTCATTAAACATTCTGATATTTGCTCATCATCGTCAAACACCCTTAGATTTGTTATGTTGTCTGGAACAGAAGGCCTAAAAAACAATTCAATTGAGCATTTGTTATTTGTAGGTACTAGTCTTGCAGCTAAAGTAGCTAACAAGTCAACTGCTACATTTTTTATTCTAGGAATTGAAGAAATATTAAATGCATGAAAATTTGTTAATAAATCCCAAACCTCATTTTGGTAATCCTTTAAATATGGTGATATGTAATGAATTTTGTTTCGAACTTGTTTAACAATGATTTCGGAATCCCCGTACACTTTTATATTTTTTACATTTAATTCCATTTTTTTTCAGTCTCTATACTAATGCTTCGTATTCATCTGTGTTATTTGTACATTCAAATTCTAACCTAAATGAAAGAAAATATTTATTTTTTTCTAGATTTATCAGGACACAGCCAGCTCCTGCTCCTTCCAAGGTTTTAGAACCATCAAAATAAAGAATCCAAAAATTTCTACTCGAACTGAATTTGAACTACTAACTACATCTGAAACTAAATCTACTATATTACAATCAATCTTATCATCCCGTGAAAATTGAAGGAGATCAGGCTAGATATCTGATATGCTGTTGGCTTCTTCAGCTTGGTAATTTCTCGGTTCCATTTCAAGAAAATAGTTTCCCAACACAGAATCTACTAGTTCATTCTTTCCTTCCAACTGAGTTACGTTGTACTTCATTTGAGCTTCTCTTAACACTTTTGTTTGGTTCTGACATCCTTTATAGGGTAACCATACATGTGACCAATCTGATGTAAAATATCCTTCTGATTTTGCTAACCAATACCGGCTCAAAATCAAACCATAGGAATCTAGGATATCAGCTACAACAATATCTATGTACTGACATACCCTCTCATCCGTTGACAAACATATCAGGACATCTTCAATTTCTCCTATCAATTTTACTGCAGTTCTGTCCAATTGGATAAACTGGCCTATGGTTGGCTTAGGTTGACCACTTATTTGCTTGTGTTGAGGCCCCGAAAATCGCAAGCAGCAACAGTAAGAGATTCTCCCTAATCAATGTTCCCAACTATCCCATTGACTATTTGGTATAGGGAATCCGTCTGGTTTACGGTCCGGCTACCGTAGGTCAAGTAATACAACAAAGGCTTTACCGATTGCGGCCCGGTCCACCGAGTTTTTGTAATTTGACTTAAATTATGAAATTTAAGTGCCTAATTAACATGCAGGGTGATAAGATGCATGGAGCAGTCACAATGTGATGCGCAGGTTTTACCTCTCATCTTAAGGCCCACAAGCATCCAAATCACATACAACAAGAAAATAAACTAACTACCTAAACTATCCCTAGGGAGCAGAATTATCATTTATTGGTGAGTAATACATTTTGCACATGCATTATGAAAAGTTACAGATAGCTGATACTTCTTTCAAAACACATGAACAGTTACAGATATTTAAACAACCAGATAGCCAATCGTTTTATGAACAACACTTATTACTCACAGTGGAAAACATCACAAAATATACTGAAGAAAATTCAACAAGAGCATAGGTTCAGGAAATCAAACACTCTCACAGTTAATGAAACACAGCTGAAAACAAAATAGTTCCCCTTCAACATTATTCATTTAATCACGTTGATACATTCCACATTTCGCTTTCTCCAGCAGGCAAAAAATTGCAGTTTCTGATTGTAAAACGAAGTAGTTCCTCTTACAAGCCAAAATGGTTTATAAATTTTCAAGGGAAAAATCCCTTTCTAAGTTCTACTTTCTAATATTTAAACTACAACTACAGACCGCTTGGGCTGCCCCCACAAACTCTTGAAATTTCAGTTTCTCAAACGCTTCACATTCCTCTATCTTGTCTGTATGCAATCATGAACCACTTGGTAACTGATCAGTTTTTTTTTTTGGGTCCGTGCCTTTATAGCTCCCGATTTCATTTTTTTACTCCCTTGGGCCTCCTGGAGATCCCTCTGGTTTCAGTTATACTTCTGCCAAATGGTCTGTCTTCCTATGCACCGCGGTAGTTTGACCGATCTCCCAAAACCGCCTGCAATCAATCGACAAGCATCATTTAAAAGCAACAAATTCTACCAATTGAAATGACTATTCCACAAGGAAATCACCAGGCGCACCACCGTCATTCTTTAAGTGTCGACCATACTACCTTATCCTCCTACAGGCTTGTGACAACAAAACCAACGGCGGAAATCGGGAAGAAACCAGCATCGGAAGCCAGACAGCTTTCCTGGCCGCAACGGCGGAAAAGTAAAGGCTCCAGGCATGCGATGGGAGGGCGGGAAACTATAAATTCGAAAGTCGAATGGTTTAGACATCGGAAGCGGAAATACTTTCCCGGACGCAACGGTGGAAAGGTAAAGACTGCAAGCAAGCGACGGTGGGAGGAAACTCAATCAGAGATCAGATGGCTTCACCCTTCGGAAGCTAAAGGACTTTGAGAGCCGCAACGGTGGAAGGGACAAGAGCTAGAGACATCCGAAATGCGGGCGGGAAAATCTTGATCGGACGTCGAAAGACATTACATCGAAAGTCAAAAGACTTTCCCAGCCGCAACGGCGGAAAGGAAAACAAAAAACAACACACATCGGCAGTCGGAACGATTCGGACTTCGGGTGCTAAACTGCTTCGGGAGCCGCAACTGCGGAAGGGAAAAGGACAAAAGCAACTGATTTATCATAGTGTGATGCCCAATTTAACAGAAAACTTAGGTGTTCAAAAGCTTTTAAAAGAAAATCAGCAGAGGTTAAAAACCAATTCTACTTCCGAAACCGTGGACTCGAAGAATAAAAGATACGACATCATCAGTTAGTGAACCAAACACCCATCTGTGATCAATCACAAAATCCAAATACATGTAATCCTTGAAAATAGCTGAAACTCAGTCTACAAAATCATTCAAAATTAAAACCGGCCAAAACTTCAAAGGATCCAACGATTAAAACAATGCAAAATCATGAGGAGGGGCCCGAAATTTAAGAAATTTGGGGAAAAACAGTTGCAGCTGCAACAATTGGAAATTACCTGGTGAACCTAGATCTCTGGGCGATTAATATTTGAGTAACAAACTATTTAACAACAAGTGCATCTCATTGAATTCTTTTAGCTCCCTGGATTTCTCGAATGCCAGAAGTGTGTACCTTCAACCATTGATAATAGTCCAATAAGGGAGAGTGGAAACCAAGATTTTCAAGTCCAGATAACTTTGTTGAGGCCGAAAGATGAGTTTCATTATTATTCTTGTCTTCAGGTAACTGACAACTTGGACACCACAAGATTGTAGCGGATGGTAAACAGAGATATTCATTTGTTCCGCATTCCCATGCCATTTTAGCAATTTTGTGCTTTTGGGACCTTTGTCCTTTTTTCATATGAGTCCTCCTGTATGCCTTTCTTACTGAATTTTAATTCAGGATCCTCTATCCCATAGTGTCCTTTTGTGTGATTGGTGTACTTCATGTTCAGGTCATGGACGGAGGGGATCTGTCGGCCATTTAGTACTTATGATTCAGCATTTGCTTTGATGTATGATGCTTTCATAGGAGTTTTCTTTTGACCCTTATTTGCCTTTTGGAATTCATTTATTGGCATGGGATCATTTATATTTAATATACTGTTCACCTTGCTCCTTTCCATGGGTCCTCTGCTGTCATTCCTTAGATCATTTTAAGTGTGACGTGGATGGAGCCTCAACATAGTATTCCAGAATCTTTGAATCTAGTTTATTTCACGGGGTTAAGCAGGAATTCAATGCACATAGAATTATTTGAGAAAACAACTAAAATGGAAGAAATTCTTTAATACAAACACACAGTCTGAGACCCAAAAATGTTTATCATTCCCAAACATTTTAATGTTCTCCATGCAACCATGGGTTCATTCCCTTTATTAGAATCAAGAAAACAAACTAAAACAAACCGTAAATCATGACTCAAAAGACAGCCAAACAGATTATTTATATACAAGACAGAAGAACTCAAATAAAATCAGGAAAAATAAGGCTTGAGAACCAAACCATTTACTGGTAAGTTCTCTTCCCACCCATTAAGATCCTGCAACTTGTAAGTAGAAGGACCAAGCTTTGCTGCAATTTGAAAAGGGCCTACCCACAATTGCTGGAATTTAGTGTGCTTTCCTTTCTCATCATGGGGGTGATCCCATTTGAGGACTAAGTCTCCTACCTCAAAGTATTTTGTTCCAGCTTTATGTTTTTCGAACCATCTCTTCACTAGCTCTTGTTGTTTCTTAAAGCGTTCTCGGGCTTTAGATCTAGCCTCTTCTACTTTCAGCAGATTATATATTCTTATTTACAAAACTTCATCCTCCGACCCACTAGAATCTTGGGCTAGAAAAGAAGATGGCAGCATGATGTTGGGTGGGAGAATGGCTTCTTTACCATACACCAGGGTATAAGGTGACACTCCTATCGCAAAGTTAGGGGTGACTCTATCAGCCAACAGGGCGTTTGGTAGCCCAGAGTGCCAGCTCCTCTAGTTTTCTATCACAGTCTTCTTTAGGATTCTAATCAGATTTTTATTAGAGGATTTATCCAAGCCATTTCCTTGTGGATAGTAGTTAGCATAATAATGCAATTTTATCCCTTTATCATGAGCAAATGCAGTCAATTTAATTGATGAAAAATACTTAGCATTATCAAAAACTAATGAAACTAGAACTCCAAACCTGGTCATGATATGATCTTGCAGGAAGCTGATGACTTCGTCTTCATTTATCTTGCGCAGCGGGATAGCTTCAACCTAGCGGGTGAAATAATCAATGGCGGTCAGAATGTACTTGTGCTGCAGAGAGGAATTTGGATTTATTTCTCCAATTATATCCAGCCCCCATTGCTCGAATGGTTCTGTGATCATCACAGGCTTTAGGGGTGCTGCTGCTTTAGGTTGTCTCCCACCACACCTTTGGTAAATATCACATTTCCTGACATGCGCGTGTGCGTCTTTGAAAAGCGTAGGCCAATAGTAACCGACCCTGAGGATGTTGTGGGTTGTAGTGTCTCCTGAATAATGTCCCCCAGCAGGACCATCATGCAACTCTATCATTACTTTCTTCGCATCTTCCTTTTCTAGGCATCTGAGAAGAACCCCGTCATAATTTTTTCTAAATAATATTCCTTCCACAATTTGATAAGATGTTGATTTAAGATGTAGCGCTCTTCTTTTCTTGGAATTCCAATGTTCAGGTAACAGCCCTACCTGTAGGTAATGTACAAGGTCTCTATACCAAGACTCGGGAGCTGTAAACAAAGGACATACATCCATTACATGTAATTTAGCCTCATCCTCCCAGGCTTGTTCTTCATTGTTCCCACTTTTAGTCATCAATTTGCATAACCCTTGACCTTTAACTATAGAGGCTGGCTTGAATTCAAGGTCGTACTCTTGAAGAGCTGTTACCCAGTTGCCCCTTCTTTCTCCTAACTCTTTCTGTATGAGAAGGGATCTTACAGCTGGGTAGGGGACTATTACCTTGGTTTGATTCTTTAATATATAAGGCCTGAATTGCTTTACTACCTTAAACACTGCATAAGCTTGCTTATCAATGGCTGGGTAGTTAAATTCAGCCCCTTGTAGACCAGTACTCATAAAGGAGATTGGGAATTCATCCCCCCCTTCTTCCTTTTGGGTGAGCACGGCTGCCAGTGAGTCATCAGATGCAAATGTATACAGAATAAAGTCTTTATCGAAATCTGGGCTCTTCAGGGAAGGTGCATGTGCGACAGCATTCTTGATTTTGCTAAAAGCATTCTTTTAAATCTCGATCCATTTGAATTGTGCATTTTGCTTCACCATCTACTGCAGCGGTTTGACGGTCTGGGCGAAATCAGGCACAAATATTCGTACGAAATTTATGGTTCCCATGAATGATTGCATCCCTTTTTTATTGTGTGGCAAGGGGATTTGTTCAATAGCCTTAATTCTTTCTGGATCAATGGAGATCCCTTTCTTTGACACTATGTGACCCAGTAACTTGCCTTCTGTGACAGCGAACACACATTTCTTAGGATTGAGTGAGATGCCGTACTTCCGACAGCGTTCAAAAATATTCCTTAAGTGAAATGCGTGCTCTCCTCTTTTTTTCGAGAATATCGTAATATCGTCAAGGTACACTACCACGCTGCGGCCGATCAATCCACGAAAAGCTATATCCATAGCTCTCTGAAATGTTGCTCCCGCATTTATAAGCCCAAAAGGAATCCTTCTGTAGGCAAAGGTTCCCCATTTGGTCCTAAATGTTGTCTTCAACCTATCCTCCTCGGCTACTAATACTTGATTATAGCCAAAGAAACCGTCCAATAACGAAAACAGTTCAGAACCTGAGACCATTTGGAGCAATTGCTCCATGGGTGGCACCGGGTAATTATCTTTATCAGAAGCTTGGTTCAGATTTCTGAAATCCATGCATAATCTGATCTCTCTAGATTTTTTTCTAACTGGTACTAGATTTGATACCCACTCAGAGTGTCTGACTTTAAAAATGATTCTAGCATCCAATAATTTCTTCACTTCACTCTGAATCAGTGGTTCCAGCTTCAGATGCATTTTTCTCAAAGGCTGCTGATACGGCTTGACTCCAGCTTTGATGGGAACAATGTGCTTGATGATGCTGGTGTCGTATGTTTTCAAATCTTCGTACGTCCATGCAAAAAAATATTTATATTGTTCAAATAGACTGATGAATTTGTCTCTTTCTGCTGGCGAACAACACTTGCCGAGATTCACAAATTTGGGATTCGTCTCAGTCCCTAAATTTATCAGCTCGAACTGTAGAGATGAGCTGTGTGTCTTCACGTTGGCTGGTCTTCTGAACTTTTCATTTAAATAGAACATTTTTTCTAACGTTCTGACACCTTTAGAATGAAATTGTCATATTTCATCTCGGCCTGATGCTCTTCATCATCTATGATCGCTCCTTTAAACACCTCGTCATTTGTCAAACATTCTATGATTTTCTGATCATCGTCGAACGCTCGCAAGTTGGTGATCATATCCGGTACTGAAGGCCTGAAAAGTAATTCGACAGAACACCGATTATTAGTGGGCACTAGTCTAGCGGCTGATGTGGCCAACAGATCAGTAGCTGCGTTTTTAATTCTTGGAATTGAAACAATGTTGAATGCATTAAAATATTTAAGTAAATCCCATACCTCATTCTCGTAAGCCTTTAAGTGAGGGAAAACACAATGTATCTGATTTCGGATTTGTTTCACAATAATTTCAGAATCTCCAAAAACTTTTAAATTACTTACCTTTAATTCAATTGCCTTCTTTAGTCCCTGCACCAGTGCTTCGTACTCAGCTGTATTATTAGTACACTCAAACTCTAATCTACACGAAAGGAAATTTTTATTCTTCTGTGGTTCGATCAGGACACAACCAGCCCCTGACCCTTCTAATGTCTTAGAGCCATCAAAAAAAAAAATCCAAAAATCACTAAGTACTGAAGGTGAATCTACTCCTATTGCTAAGCTTACTATATTACAGTCAATCTCATCAGCCTGTGAGAATCGAAGGAGATTAGGCTGAGTGTCAGATGTGTTGCTGGCTTCTTCCGCTTGATAATTCCCTGGTTCCAACTCAATAAAATAGTTTCCCAGTACAAAATCCACTGGTACATTATTCTCCTCTAGCTGAGTAACATTGTACTTCATGTCAGGCTCTCTTAGAATCTTAATCTGGTTTGGACTCCCTTTGTATGGCAACCAGAGATGGGACCAATCTAAGGCAAAATATCCATTTAATTTGGCCGACCAATCTCTGCTCAGGACAAGACCGTAAGCGTCTGGTATATCAGCCACCATGATGTTAATAACTTGGCAAAATTTGTCATTAGATGCCAGACGGACTAGGACATCTTCCAGCTCACCAATCACCTTTAAATCCGTTCTATCCAATTGAACCACCCTCCACATGGATGGCTTAGGCTGCCCATTTATCTTTTTACAGACTGATATGGGCATAAAATTTACCGACGCCCGTGAGTCTACCAAGAAATTATGTGCATTATGATTGAAAATCTCAAATGTGAGGAGGAAAGGTGGATGTTTGCTTTTAGACTTACCTCCAACACTGGTTTCTCCAATTTCTTCTTCTTCCTGAGGTTGATTATCCGTGGGAAGCGTCTCATCTAATGCTTCAATTGCTTTCAACAGTCTTTCTTTTTGCTATGGCACTTTACACATTTCGAATAATGGAACATTTGCTTTTATCTTCTTTAAATCTTCCACGATGTCATACCTCATCTGTTGTTCGATGGGATGAGGTTTATCAGCATTCTCCTTATCTTCATTTGGCTTGGTCGTTGTATCATTCGGTCTAGGATTTTGACTGGTAATAGTGAATTTTGGAATTTTATCAGCCAAGGATTTATTTTGAAATTTCTTCTTAACATTTCTCTGCAGCCTCTTGATCTTTGGGAGTATAAGACTATCTCCTTTAACTGACCCTTGGCTCCTTGTGGCTACGTTGGTTTCCATAACGTCCTTGTACCCCTGAGTCTTTTCCTCTTCAGCATCAAATAACAATAAATAATTCCATAAAGCCATGGTTTCTTCTTCCTGTTCTTTCATAGAAGTAGAAGCAGAACTCTCTTTTCTTTCTTCATCTCCTTTTTCTGTTAATCTAGAATCCAACATCTAATTCATGACCAACGTCATTGAATTTATCCATTGCGGACAATTCTTTTCAGAGTGGGGTTGTTGGTGGAAAGTGCAAAAATTTTCCATCCCTATCTCTGTTAAATTCATGGATGTTGTATTATGCGAGGGAGGTTGAGACTAATTGTTGTCCTCTCTTTTCTTATAATATGGCTTATAAAACTTTGGTGCTTCCTTCTCTTTCTCCAAGTCTATGATTTTGTTGGAAAGCTTCTGCATCATTTTGGCCATATTTTCAAGATCTGGCGATTTCTCTTCTTTAGGCTTAGTAAACAATAAGGATTTTCTACCTGCACCTTTTTCTCCTGACTGCTCTGGATAGTATTCAATACTCTCTCTTTCAGCTTCCACTACTTCAGCTTCTTCATAAGTTTCTGTCAAAGTAGGCTTGGCCCTGCCTTTGGCAAACATGGCAAGATCAGGGCCTAAAGCTGAAGTATAATATTCAATTAGAACTTTGTCTGAAGGTCTATCCGTTTCAGAGAAATTCTTGAGATAGGCTGCAAACCTTTGTGTGAAGTTGTGCACCTTTTCCTTTCTTTCTTTAACGCGCACAGCCCTTTCATGAGAGCCGCATGAGTTTTTTGAGTTGCATACTTACTTCTGAAAATTCTCTCGAAGGTGTCCCAATCAGGGATAGAGTTAGCAGGAAACCCAAAGTACCATGACGTTGTAGCTCCTTTAAGGGTATGTGGAAACAGTCTGCAGACTACATATTCATGCTCTCCAGCCCTCAATCCTTCAATCGCCAAGTAAAAACTCTGCAGATGATCATCTACTAGTATCTTCTCATTGGGGTCGAATTTAGGCAGCAACTTGTCAAAGGCTTGGGGTAGGTCGTGTAATGGAGGTGTCAGGTTTAATGGTGATCTGGCTCTCCATGCAGGTGGTTGGTTTACGTTTACACCAGCCAGGAGTCTGGGTGGAGAGTTAGGAGGTGAACCAACGGGAGTGTGAGCAGGGGAACTGTGAGGGGTTTCTGGGCCTTCTTGATTCAAAGGTAGCACAACTTCCTGTAAGGCTGTTTCTACAAGTTCTTCCCAGTCTCCAAAAAACACCGAGCCTTCAGCTTCAGGACGATCTTTCTTTTTATACTCTCTTCTGGGCAACTCAGGGATGATTGGCAATCCTCCAATCTTATTTACATATGCCCTGGTGTGTCTTCTCAGATCATTAACAATTTTGTTACCAATAGAATATAGATGTTCTCTTTCTTCCAGAATTGGATTATGAAACCCACTACTTTCAGATCTATTGCCGATGGAATATTCTCGGGAAAACGGGTTTCCTCATCCAGCCATACACTGGCGGCCTTCCTTCTAGCACCAAAACTGTCGAGGCCCTGAAAATCACAGGAAACAATAGTAAGGGATTCTCCCTAATCAATGTTCCCAACTAGCCCGTTGACTGTTTGGTATAGGGAATCCGTCCGGTTTACGGTCCGGCTACCGTAGTTCAAGTAACACAACAAAGGCTTTACCGGTTGCGGCCCGGTCCACCGAGTTTTTGTAATTTGACTTAAATTATGAAATGCAAGTGCCTAATTAACATGTAGGGTGATAAGATGCATGGAGCAGTCACAATGTGATGCGCAGGTTTTACCTTTCGTCTTAAGGCCCACAAGCATCCAAATCACATACAACAAGAAAATAAACTAACTACCTAAACTATCCCTAGGGAGCAGAATTATCATTTATTGGTGAGTAATACATTTTGCACATGCATTATGAAAAGTTACAGATAGCTGATACTTCTTTCAAAACACATGAAAAATTACAGATATTTAAACAACCAGATAGCCAATCGTTTTATGAACAACACTTATTACTCACAGTGGAAAACATCACAAAATATACTGAAGGACATTCAACAAGAACATAGGTTCAGGAAATCAAACAATCTCACAGTTAATGAAACACAGCTGAAAACGAAGTAGTTCCCATTCAACATTGTTCATTTAATCACGTTGATACATTCCACATTTCGCTTTCTCCAGTAGGAAAAAATTTGCAGTTTCTGATTGTAAAACGAAGTAGTTCCTCTTACAAGCCAAAATGGTTTACAAATTTTCAAGGGAAAAAAGCCCTTTCTAAGTTCTACTTTCCAATATTTAAAATACAACTGCAAACTGCTTGGGCTGCCCCCACAAACGCCTGACCTTTCAGTTTCTCAAATGCTTCACGTTCCTCTATCTTGTCTGTATGCAATCATGAACCACTTGGTAACTGATCAGTTTTTTTTGGGGGGGTCTGTTCCTTAATAGATCCTGATTTCATTTTTTTACTCCCCTGGTCCTCCTGGCGATCCCTCTGGTTTCAGTTATACTTCTTCCAAATGGTCTGTCTTCCTATGCACCGTGGTAGTTTGACCAATCTCCCAAAACCGCCTGCAATCAATAGACAAGCATCATTTAAAAGCAGCAAATTCTACCAATTAAAATGACTATTCCACAAGGAAATCACCAGGCGCACCACCGTCATTCTTTAAGTCCCGACCATACTACCTTATCCTCCTACAGGCTTGTGACAACAAAACCAACGGTGGAAATCGGGAAGAAACTAGCATCAGAAGCCAGACAGCTTTCCCGGCCGCAACGACGAAAAAGTAAAGGCTCCAGGCATGCGACGGGAGGGCGGGAAACTTTAAAATCGGAAGTCGGATGGTTTAGACATCGGAAGAAAAAATACTTTCCCGGCCGCAACGGCAGAAAGGTAAAGACTGTGGGCAAGCGACGGTGGGAGGAAACTCAATCAGAGATTGGATGGCTTCACCCTTCGGCAACTAAAGGACTTTGAGAGCCGCAACAGCGGAAGGGACAAGAGCTAGAGACATTCAAAATGTGGGCAGGAAAAGCTTGATCGAACGTTGAAAGACATTACATCGAAAGTCAAAAGACTTTCCCAGCCGCAACAGCGGAAAGGAAAACAAAAAACAACACGCATCGGCAGTCGGAACGATTCGGACTTTGGGTGCTAAACTGCTTCGGGGGCCGCAACGGTGGAAGGGAAAAGGACAAAAGCAGCCGATTTATCATAGTGTGACGCCCAATTTAACAGAAAAATTAGGTGTTCGAAAGATTTTAAAATAAAATCAACAGAGGTTAAAAACCAATTCTACTTCCGAAACCATGGACTCGAAGAATAAAAGATCCAACATCATCAGCTAGTGAACCAAACACCCATCTGTGATCAATCACAAAATCCAAATACATGTAATCCTTGAAAACAGCTGAAACTTAGTTTGCAAAATCATTCAAAATTAAAACCGGCCAAAACTTCAAAGGATCCAACGATTAAAACAATGCAAAATCATGAGGAGGGGCCCGAAATTTAAGAAATTTGGGGAAAAACAGTTGCAGCTGCAACAGCTTGCAAACTGAAAGTGGCATGACGTTTACTGATGCCCTAGAGTCCACCATTGTAATTGAAAATATCAAAATTTAGGAGAAAAGATGGATTTCTATACTTAGACTTTCCTCCTAAACTTGCTTCACCACTCTCTTTATCAGCTTGGTTATCATTTTGAAGTTCCTTCACAGGTGTTTCAAGTGATTTTAAGAGATTTTCTTTTTGTTGGGGTAGATTGCACATTTCAAACAAGGAGATATTTTCTTTATCTTTTTTAATATCTTCTACAATGTCATATTCCATTTTATGCTCAGTAAAATTCTTCTTAACATTCTCAGCTTTATTTTCAGTAGACTTTATAGGCATAATAACTTTCTTGGGACTTTGGCTTGAAATGACAAACTCAGGTATGTTAACAGTTGGAGTATTATTCTTTATTTTCTTCATTTTCTCCTGAAGTTTCTTAATCTTGGGAAGTATCAGGTTATCCTCTTTTAATGAATTCTGACTTCTTGTTGTAACATTTTCCTCTATTATTTCTTCTTCCTCAGTGGGCTCTTCATCCTCTACGTTGAACATGGAAACACAATCCAATAAAACCAAAGTGTCATCTTCTTAGGTTTGTGTTGGTTCATGATCTTTCTCTTTCTCATCCACTGTGGGCAATTTTTTTTAGAGTAAGGTTGCTGATGGAATGTACAGAAATTGTCCATTCCCACATCTGTCAAATTCATGGCCGAAGGACTATGTGAGGGAGGCTTAGGTTGACTATTTTCATCTCTCTTTTTCCAAATCAATTACTCTGTTTGAAAACTTCTGCATCATTTTCACCACCCCTTCTAATTCTTGGGACCGCTCATCCTTAGGTTTAGTTAATAATAGAGGCTTTCTGTTCCCATAATTTTTCTCTTATGACTGCACAGGATAATGGTATATACTCTCAATTTCAGCTTCCACATTCTCAGATTCTTCATAGGTATCCACTAAGGTGGGCCTAATAGATATTTTGACAAACAAGGCCTGGGCAGGCCCAAGAGCGGAGGTGTAATACTCAATTAGGGCATGCTCAGATGGTTTGTCAGCTACATCAAAGTTATTCATGTAGCAAGCAAAACTCTGAGTGAAATTATGTACCCTTTCGATTCTTTTATTTCTTTAGGGAAATTAACCCTTTCATTAAGGCAACGTGAGTTTTCTGGATTTCATCTTTGTTTCTAAATAGTATTTCAAATTTATTCCAATTTGTAATTGAATTTTCCTGCAGAGAAAAGTACCATGAGGCTGCCTTCCCCTTAAGAGTATGCGGGAACAATCTATAGACTACATCTTCATGTTTTGCTGCTTGTAAACCCTCTAAATCCAGATAAAAACTCTGCAAATGATCATCCACAAGAATTCCTTCACTTGGTTCAAATTTGGGTAGTGACTTTCCAAAATTTTGAGGTATAGCATGCAACAGAGGTGTCAGGTTTAAAGGAGATCTAGCCCTCCAAGCAGGTTGTGGAGGTGGCTGATTTGCATTCACATTGGCCATTATTATGAGTGGATATTGAGGAGCAGATTGGACATGATTTTGAAAAGGAGAATAGTGAGGGGAATTTGGTCCCAACTGATTCAAAGGTTGGACAACTTCTTACAAGGTTGTTTCTACCAATTCTTCAAGGTCTTCCACCAACACTGAATCTTCTAATTGAGGACGATCTTTCTTATGATACTCTCTTCTAGGTAAAGCAGGAATAATGGGTAACCCTCCAAAATTCTTTGCATACGCCCTGGTAATTCTCCTTAAATCTTCAACTACTTCATTATCAATGGGATAGAGATACCCTGTACCCTTTTCTTCAGGAGTAGGTCTTTGAGGGATACTGGTCTCGGAACTGTCGCCAGTGGGAAATTCTCAAGAAAACGGACTTCCTCGGCCAGCCATGCACTGGCAACCCTCCTTCTAGAGCCAAGAACTGTTGAGGCCTAGAAATCCCAGGAAACAACAGTAGGGATTCTGCCCAATAAGCGTTCCCAATTAGCTTGTTATTTTTTGGTATGGGGAATCCGTCCGATTTACAGTCCGACTACCGTAGGTCAAGAAACAGTTAACGTTTTTCACCGGTTGCAGCTCGGTCCACCATTTAAGTGTAGTTTTTTTTTAGTTTTCTTTTTGTATGATATGAAAATGCCTAATTAAGTGCAATTGATAGAGATAATGAAGAGTGTCACAATGTGATGCGCAGGTTCTTACCTATCGTCTTACCTCTTTCACTTCTAAATCATAAGCAGAACAAACTATACTAATGCTAGCTAATTCTATCTATCTTACCCCTAGGGAACACTACTGTAATTAAGAATGAGTAATGTATTGTATAACATGCATTTAGAGTAGTACAAGTAGCTTTTCATATTTAAGAATGCATGAATATAAGTAGACAAATAAAACATTCATTACTCAAATATGATGTGGACGTTTCACAGAAATAAACAGGGAAACTGTTACGGAGAGAAATTCCTATGGCTTGGGGTACCACAACAGACAGCTTGACTCCAGAAATCAATCCTTTCCAATATGCAATAGAAATTAAACGTCTAACACTAAAGGATCAAACCTCGTACCTTATTCCAGATGGTTGAAGTAGATCCCCGTTGAGCTTTCCAACTTCAGCTTGAATTGATAGATTACTTCCTCAACAACAAGTAAACAATACAAGCATTCTATATATCATGGTGTTAGATCTATTCTAGCATATATAATAAATAATGTATAAGCCTTTGACATAATCCAATGGATAAAATATTCATTCAAACACACATTATTGGACAGGAAAAGATATTTCTATTAATATAAATCAGAGATTACAAGATACAACCTCTGACAGCACGTCTATGAACCAGAGAAATTGAATCCACCACTTGCGCCTCCACCACTTCAATCCTCCATCTCTCGATAGCAAGCTCACAAGCAAAAGGCAAGCTTGGGAAGAACACACTAGTGCTCCAAGGGACAAAGGGATGTAGACTCAAGCATAAGTTCCAGCAATAATGGACTATAGTTTCTTTGCTCTTAATTCTCTCATATGCCTTCAATGTACCATAGAGTTCCTTATATAGCTCTTCAAAGGGGTAATGAAAGGTCGAATCCAAGCGATCTCAAGGCATAGGGAAGGCTAGGAGTCAAGTGAGTCGGATCCATGTCAAGGAAAACTCCAAAAGGATTTGGATTTTGTACACATCCCGATGTACACGGTTTTAGTGGTCAAACCCACGTACATACGTGCTTATAAGTTTAAAAGTCGCGTGTATCACTTTTCACATGTTATTAGGGATGGTCAAGGGAATATCAAAGGACAAAAAATGGTCCATGGGGTCTAAGGAGTCTGCAGCGGGATAGGGGAAGGCCATACAAAGTGTGATTCACCTATAGTGGTGAAATCAGCTATAACAGATGCCCCCTAATGTGTGAGGTCAGAGGGGTCATACGATGGCTGAAATACATTATAAGTCCATCCCAGAAGTGGAGTGATGAAGGATCCCAAATGGAAGACCAGCCACCCAATCAGCATAGTACAATAATACAACTCTGCACATAACTGCAAATACATATAGTAGTCCCTGATACATAAGAGTACAATGGTCGTGAATAGGCATGATACAAGATATCACATAAGTGGTCACTTCCATGTACAATATACATAGATTAGATTCTCCATGATGAAGATATACAAAGGACCATGATCTCCATAATGGCTGAAGATATATAATAGATCAAGATCTCCATGGTGGCCAAAAATATCTGACATGTGCTAGAATCAAGTCACGAGAGCTGAACTCTCATGAACACTAGCACGATCAAGGAGGTAGCATATAAGAGACACCACCAATATGGAAGGTCTTCTACACAAACCGCTACGAGTACATGTCCTACTATGCGAATAGAGGTGTCGAGGTCGAACATAGTAGACCATCATCTGATTACTGGTCATTGATTTACACCATTAACAGATGCGAGATCACCCACTGATAATGAAAATGGGAATCAAGGTACTAGAGTGCAAACTAACAAGTGTGAATAAATGTGTTGAGGTCGAACACTTGAGAGGATCCATCGATCAAGGGACATTGATGTATTCCCAAAGACTGTCGATGGTGAGAGAACCTGCCACTGATGACTGCAAGTCTCAAGGCACTTAAACTGACTTTAGATTCCAATCCCAGAATAAATGATCTGAAGTCGATGGGATGAAATCCGCTGGAAGGAGGGCATTAAGGCATCCCCCATCATCCAACACGAGGTACTCAACAAAGCTGTATAATGTGGAAGGACTCGATCATAAGGTGCATGAACCAGTAACTATATCGGGAATGGCCGACATGCAAAGTCAAGATAACTGAGGAATGGTCGACTCAGGCTTCGACTTCCTTTGAACAAGAGAATAATGGCATGTGGTGACTGAATAAAGGCAGCATAGACTCGATATACAAACTGGGACATCTCTGCGACACAGGAGGTATCAACAGAGGCTCCATAGGGACTGGAAGCTTAACTAGTCGATGGAGATAAACTCAGATAAATGTGTATAGCTCCTAAAGTCAAACTATAACCCAACCAATGGATGTGATATATAGTGCTCTATTCGAAGGCGACACAACTCGACAGCTGCCACAGATAACATCTCTCCTTGTCTGGCTTTTTGGTTTTTTTTATTTTTTTTGTACTTTTTCAGTTATTTAAAAAGCTTGAAAAAGGAATAAAATAGCTTTATAGTTACATACTAGGAGGAGACAAGTGTCATAAGGAAAAACAAACTAGTTCCAAGCAGTGGAACATACCTATGCTCAATGCAAGGATACATGTGTAGGATATCGACACTCGGGGGGAAATCCCCTCCGGTAAAAAGGGAAACAAGCTGCAAAGGATATAAAAGATGGCTCTGCATGGCTAGACATGAGACAAGCTCGAGCTATATGGTTGAATACGCAATGTCATGGGAGCCGGAATAAAGATCAATAAGGCAGGAAAAGCTCATGATAATACATTCACAACTTGACATGAGGGAGTCCTGAGGGGAATAGGCCAGCAAAAGATCAAGAGGAGTATGAGGCTCTTGTGAAATGTCATGGAAGTACTATACAACAAACTCCCACACCCTAAAGGAGAAAACATTAGCATGGGCACCAAATGCAAATAAGGCACTAACTAGGGTACCCATGTAAGGTGAAGCTCTACCACTCATATCATGCCACTTCTAAAACAATAAGAAGGTTCTATGACATAATAGAGTGGGTTCATACCTAAGGTCATGATGACATGGTCATAAGGTCATGAAAAATGAAAATGGTGATGAAACCTAACCTATATGCCAGTGTAGACATGATACCTGAGATCGGCACAAACGGGTCAATCCAACGGCTGAAACGGCACTGAAAAAGGGCCTTTACATCATGAATTATGTCAAAAACGGTCCAAAATGGTTAGAAAATGTCGAAACTATAGGAAAGGGGGTAAAAATTTTCAAATATTTGAAAATTTTCTATAAATAGTAAACAATTCAAAATATTATAGAACATTTGAAACTTTTACCCATTTGAGCTCAAATTTTCAACAACGAATTCCAAGAGATCCAGCCGGTGGAATCCACTACCATTTCTTCGAGGTATTTACCCATGCTCTTCTCTTTCATTTTGATACAATTTTTATGAAATTCCATGGTCACTTAAGCTTTCTAGGCCAACCTAAAATGGGTGCTGCAGCCCATGCGAAAGTCGAGGTTTTTTCCACGTATAGGGCTGGATATACGCGAAAAATGCCCTCAAACCCACGTACATAGGCGGCTATTTTGAAAACAGTCGCGTATGAGGCCGCGCATAAGGGTTTTTCAATAATATAATGGGTAAATTTGCAATTTCTTGTGCAGGATGGTCCTAGAGTGGAGAGAGTGTGAACATGGTGAGGTAGAGGAAGCAGTAAGCGCCGATCTAATGGCTCAACAAGCTCTATGTGCATGTGGACTCTACAAGTTTTGGTGTCTTGGTGGTTTGAGGGCCAAACCAAGACTATTACAGATGATGGTGGATTACTGGGATCCAGACTCGGAGTCCTTCCATGTAGATTGGATGTCCCTCACCATAGAGATGGAGGACATATACTTCATTACTGGTCTTTCTAGACAAGGGGAAGTGGTGAACCTTCGTTCTCATGGTGGGCCAGGAGGTGGCCTAACTATCGACGAGTACATTGTGGTGTACTGCTATCCAGACACAGAGAAGGTGGGGAGTCAGGTCCCTACCAACGCTATACAGGTGCTGGGCCTAAAGGCCATACTATTGACATTGGGAAAGATAGCAGGCTTGGCATCACTCCACCAGGCCTCGCGGCCTCTGATGTTTTATGCAGTGGAGTGCATGAGACCCACAATCTATGACTGGAGCACTACACTACTGAGCAACATGAAACATCAGCTCATTGAGTGGAAGGCAAGCAGAGTGTGGAACTTTAGGTTCAGCAATATTCTGAGCACATTTTTCTTCGAGCGTGTTCCAGGATTGAGCCCTAGAGTGGACGTTCCTCTTCACAAGGTTCGAGATCCAACCCAACGACATTGGGCAGATGCTATGCGCAGACTGGGGGGTGGTAGGGTGGCCAACCCATATCCAACTGACTTCTTTCCATGTTGGCGACAACGGATAGTTTCCATTGATGACTACCCCTATGCAGGGATAGATTTTTGGGGGGACCTGGACATGCCGCTACCACCAGGATCGGCATATGGCGATATAGGTAACAAATTTCAACCCTCTCTTTTTAGATTTTGAGTTATTTAATTTTTTTGTGTTTTCTTGATTATATGGAATCAAAAAGACATATTTTTGCGTGATAATACATAGTGACATCTACCATTTGTGTGCAGATGTGGGACCATGGTAGCCAGAGGGCTTCCCTCGTCATAGACGGAGGGGAAGAGGAGATGACATCACGGGTGTGGATGGGGAGCAGATGCTCCAGAGCATTCATACCAATTTTGTGAGACTGACACATAGGGTTCCTATGGCGTAAGTCGAGGACTTGCCTGAGGCTATGCAGCGGCAGGTGGTGGGTGTACCACATGCATGGGTGTGATTATTTCGATGGCTAGCTAGAGCCATAGTGACCTTCCATGATCACAACCCTCCTCCTCCTCCACAGGATTAGACACTTGTGAGTGTATACATTTTGTACTACCGTGTATTATATGTTGGTGGCTCGAGAGCCCCAATTTTGTATCATGACACTATGTATTATCACATTTTGGATGTTATATAATTTTTTTTATGGTGATCGGTTTATTTATTTACATGTGTAAAAATTGTGCTTGTGATTAATTTATTGTGAATGAAACAAATGCCAATCTAACACGTAGTTAGCATATGAGTCTGCAACTTGATTATTATTTCTTGGAATATGTATATATGTTATATTGTCAAATTTCCTTTCTAACAATCTCACACGTAAGAATATTCTCAATAACGCCGGATCTCTAACATGGTACAAACCATTGAGCTGTGACACTACTAACTCTAAATCAAGACATACTTCAAGAGAGAGAACGCCATGTGAAATGGCATCCCATAGAAGCTCAATAACAGCACTTTATTCAACAATATTGTTGGAAGATGGTCATAGACATATGCCTCCTGAAGATAGTACCTGACCCATAGGAGTATAAATCACCCAAGCAGCAGAGGCTGAGTGTTGAGTGTGACGGCTTGCACCATCTGCGAATCCTATGTAGGCAGAAGATTCTATTAACATCTGCCAAAAGAAATGGAAACTAATCACAAACCCGATCACGATAAGAAAAATACATAACTATGCAAAGCTGTACAATAATATACAATAAGTAGGCTTAGCTGAAGATCATGCATAGTATTTCTTGAGATAGAGCCCATTTCTAGGCTCCACCAAGGTCGTTCCTTCATAATCCACTAACTCATATGCACCCTTCTCTAACACATGCTTGACCACATAAGGACCACGTCACATAGGATTAAATTTCCCTACCCCCAAGGGTTCTTTCGGTTGATCCCACAAAAGGACCAAGTCTCCTTCACTAAACCTCCTTGGACAGACAAGCTTATCGTACTGGACCTTTACGCGACATTTATTGACTTCTAGAGCCACCAAGGCATCCCGACGCTGCTCATCAAGTTTCTCAAGGTGAACCAAACGCTCTTCCAATGGGGAAGTGTCCGGTAAGAGTTCTACAGCTAGCTTCAAATAAGGAATCTCGCATTCAAACGGTAATATCGACTCCACTCCATGTACAAGTTGATATGGAGAAAAATCAGTGGCAGTCTTAACAGCGGTTCGATATGCCCACAGAGAAAGATATAACATGATGTGCCAATTGTTCTTGCTCTGTGCAATGGTTCGTTGGAGAATGGATTTGAGTGATTTATTCACTGCCTCTACCTATCCATTCGCTTGAGCGTAGTAAGAAGAGGAATGCTCTTGCTTATACCCTAATTTCGATGCCAACTCTTCCATCATATGGTTCTAAAAGTGCGAGCCGTGGTCAGTGACAAGCTCTTTTGGAATCCCGAACTGAGTAATAATTTGGTTGAATACAAAGTGAGTGGCTGTCTCATCATCGTATTTTACTGTAGGCATAACCTCAGCCCATTTCATGAAGTAATCAACAGCCACTATAATATGATGGTGCCCCCCAGCCGAAGTTGGGTTGCAATCCATAAAATCAAGCCCCCACTTAGTGAAGGGACTGGCGATGATAATGGGATGTAACGGGGTAGGTTTCAAGCACATACTATGTGCGAACACCTGGCAAGGGTGGAACCTCTTGACCACATCAACACAATCCTTAAAGATCGATGGCCAAAAATAACCCACTCTTAAAATCTTTTGAGCTGTAGAAAGCCCAGATAAATGACCACCACACACCCCTCTGTGGAAATCATTCAACACTACCTCATCCTCTTCATGAGTTAAACAATGTCGTAAAATGGAATCTACCCCACGGCGGTACAAAGTGTTATCCACTATGAGATAGTTCTTAGAGATGTGACGTAATCGTCGTCGTTCACCTCGCGAGAGGTGAGTAGGGGTCTTCAATGTTTGTAAATATATTATGATATCCCCATACCATGGGTCTAACGTAGAGATTAAGAAGATGTGTTCATCGACAAATGTATCTTCACAAACCAACTCCTCGGCCTCGCTCGGGAAATCTGATATAAGCTCTGCAAAAATTAAAGACTTCTTCGATTTTTCCGAAACAAACTCGAGATCGAATTCTTGCAGAATGGCAATCCATTTATTATATTTTCCCCCAATCATCCTTCAGGTGAGGACAAATTGAAAAAGATTGACATGGTCTACAACCAAGGTCTGGCGAAGGAGAATATAATGTCTCAACTGCTGAACCGCATGTACGGTAGCTAAAGCAAGCTTCTTGAAATGAGAATAACGAATCTCTGTGTCAATAAGGTTCTGACTCAAATAATATATGACATGCTCTTGGAGCTCCTCATCCTCTTGAACCAAAACCATACCAATCGTCTCTAATGACGCGGCCACATATAATAGAAAATCACGGCTATAGTCTAGGGGACTAATCACCGGGGCCAATGCTAGGGCTCGCTTGAGTGCATCGAAGGACTCCTGGGCTCACTCATCCCAATAAAAGGGGGTGTCCTTTTTCAAGAGACGCATGAAGGCTCTAGTCAAATTGGAAAAGTTGACAAAAAATCTCCGTAAGAAGTTTTCCATGCCTTGCAAACATTGAAGATGACAAATATTCTTCAGGGGAGACAACTGAAGTATTGCCTCAACCTTCAAAGGGTCGACTCTTATACCCTCTTTAGAAACGATGAATCCTAAGAAACGCCCTGACTTCACACAAAAGATGCACTTATGAGGATTTAATCTAACCGAATAGTGCCGGCATCTTTCGAATACCAATCTCAAGTGATAGGGATGACGCATTCTCATGCAAGAATGAGCAGCAAGGTCATCCAAAAATACTTCGATAATTGACTTGAGATCGTGGAAGATCAAGTTCATTGCCCGCTGAAATGTAGCTCCGGCGTTTTTAAGGCCGAAAAGCATTTTTCAATATGCAAACGTTCCCCAAGGACAAATAAATGCAGTCTTATGTTGGTCCTCAGGTTTAATCTGTATCTGATTATATCCGGAAAATCCATCCATGAAGGAGAACACCTTTCTACCCGCACACTCATCCAAAATCTGATCAATAAATGGTGTGGGGAAATTGTCCTTAGGACATGTATGATTCAAATCGAGGAAATCAGTACATATGTGGATTGCTTCCTGCTTCTTATCAACCGGAATGGGGTTTGAAACCCACTCCATCAAGGGAACGGGATAGATGAACCCATCTTTCAATAGCTTCTCTATCTCTGCCTTAATCATGGGTGCTTTGCTAGGATTCACCGCACGTAAACGTTGTCGAACAGGCTTAACATTGGGGTAAGTCTTAATCTCGTGCTCGACAATACGAGGGTCAATACCTGGCATCTCGTCGTAATACCAAGAAAAAATATCACAGAATTCCTTAAATAGCTCGGTGTATTCAAGAATCTCAGCATGGGAACATTCCTCCCCAATATAGACATTCTCTATCATGCCAGGATTGTGAGAGATGTTGATAGGAATCGTTGAAGATATGTTTTCCATGTTTCCATCAGCCATCGGACCAGGAGAGCTTAATGGAACCATAGGAATACCAACTCTCTGACTAAGAACCATCCCAAAATCCTCACGCTCCAAGCGGTCAAGCTCTAGAAGAAAGTATGATCTATGATGGAGTTCCTCCCATGGTGGCTCAACTCCCAACATAGCCTCAATAATAGCTTCATCTGAAGGGAAAACTATATCAAGGCAGTCGTGTGCATGAGAAGACTGTACTGCCCATGCCGACAGCACATAAGGGTCCTCCTCCTTCATCCATGAAGAGGAAGGACTAGGATCTGCAACACACTTGAGATTAGCTTGATAAGCTATCATAGCTGTAGGCAATGACACTTCCATCACGACAGGCTCACTTGAAGTACTCGGTGTAGGAAGAATCCATGGATCTTCCATATGACTCGTGCGAAAAGACACCGATCTCATAGATGTCGAAGCCTCATCGGAACTAGATCCTATCATAAGGATCGGTGTAGGACAACTAAAGCTTCCCATAAGGGATGGATACATGCCTACACCCACACTCCCAGTTGTTGGCTGAGAGTGCTCAACGATCGGGATCAAAGCTGCCGAAGATGCGGTAACAGATGGATTCTTGAATGTCGTTTGATCAATCGTTATGATCTTCCCATTATGTGGAAAGAATACAGCGCAGAAAAAGGAAGAAGAAATGGCTTGCATACTATACATCCAGTGCCTACCCAACAAGAGATTGTAGTCAAGGGGGGCGTCAACCACCTCGACCTCTATCGCAACGGTCTTCCCTCCCAAACGGACTTTAAGGGAAGGAAGAATGCCATGGGGCCTAAAATATCTCCCATCGAACGTAGTTAACATGGTCACTGATTTAGACAGCTCAGGAGAACCCAGACCCTTCCAACAGGATAAAGACATCACAGAAGCAGCAGCACCCTCCTCAATCACAGTGCGCTTGACGATCATATTAAGACATTCTACGTGAATCAAAAGAGACACATAGTAGGGAAAGCGAGGCTGAAGTCTTGCGGTTTCAAATTTGATCATGGAGGAAGAATCATCAACATTCACACCAAGGGCAGAAAGCAACGCCTTCCTTTGCGACGGACAACTCTGAAGCACTTCCAATGCAGACATCGCACAAGGAGTGTGTCCCAAATCCTCGACAACTAAATAGTTCTGGGTGGCTCGGGCATTTGGATTATGCCCTGAATGCTTAAGGACTCCCTTAGGAATGCGAGGTGCAGTCTCAGGTTTATCCATAGGTTTATCAATATGCAAAGGCGACCCTGGTGGATCAGGCTCTTTACCTGGGCTGGGTTGTGACAAACCATAATCTTTCGCATGGGTCACAATTACTTTCGCAGCACGGACCATGTTAATGCACCCATGACCACTACCCTCCGGCGGATCATGATCGTCACTAGACTGGTCATGGGACTTCAAGTTCATATTTTATTATGCGGTAAAGGGTTAGTTAGCACAGCTGGGCCTTGTGCCAAGAATCTCAAAGCTTCCTCAATACAAGGGCACAAGTAAGTGAGGTGATCGTCCTTACATAACTTGCAAGGGAACTTAACCTTACATTTATCTTGCTTGTCCCCCCCATCATTTTGGTCGTTCTTGTCATTACTATTAGCATTCTCATTCTTATTCCCACCCTTACGATTATTTTTACCCTTTTTTCTATTCCGTCCGGGCTGCTGGTTACCCTTCTGGTCCAACGATTGCACAGAAAGTACACTCATCATTTGGGCGGTTTGAGATGAAGCCGTAGCTTGTCCTGAAGCAGATTGGTTGATTGACAATTGACTAACTTTTTTTGCAACCGAATCTGCAGGTTTTGCACTTGCACAACCCAAAATGCCATCGGCATGTGGTCCAGGTTTGAATTTGGGTTCGAAACTGGAACACAGAGAATTGGGAATAATCTCATATAACAAACCAGACTGAGCATAGATCAAGTCCAGTTTATATGCCCTAAAAATTGCTTGTTCCTCATTCTGCACTCTGGATGTGGAAACATCCTTCACTATATATGGCAATAACGACTTGAGGAACCACTCGAGGAGGAACTCCAGCAGTATAAAAGCTTTAATTAACCTCTTTCGTCTATGCCACTCTTGAATATGATTAGAGATATGTGTGGCTTTATCTTGATGAAATGTCGACAAGAGTTTAGTACCAATGTCATAACACACTGGTAGCTAGAAGTGGTTAAGAAAATTCATCACAAGGTCGTTGAACAAAGTGAAAGCTCCCCTACGTAGCTCTATATACCATTTCGCGGTAGGCCCTGTAAGGGTGCATTGAAATAGCCTCAAACGAATGGAGTCCTGATGTAAGGAATTCAAAGAGCACCATAGGTGAAACCTAGTAATGTGTTCGCTCGGATCCTCTCCTGGTTTTCCCTCAAACTTAGGTATGTCCGAAGGAATCTTGGTAGGGACAGCTAGCCAAGCCGGGTCATGAGCTACAAGATCGTTTGTTAATATCGACAAGTCAGGAAGATTGAGCATTGTGAGGAAAGGGAACCTAGGATGATGAGGTCAATGGACCACTCCCTGATTCATATAGGTCTGGTTACCACCATGGCCTTGGCCATAGTGCCCTCCTCCCGTATGACACGTATAGAGTGGCGTGGAAACACCATAGTGTGGTGGACCTTGACTAGTAGGAGCTACAAATCCATAATTAGGAGAGTAAGCAAGTTGTTGATACCCGTCCCCATAAGGTGAAGAACCCTATCCATACTGCGCCCCATAATAGGGTCCATAAGTCATCGCATGCGAAGCCCCATGAGACACTCTGTAGGTAGGAAGATATGCTCTGGAAGTAGGAATATACATGCTGGAAGTAGGAATGTGACCTCTAGAAGTATAAGCATGACCTCCCGAAACGACGGGCAGTGCATGAAGCTAAGACACAACTAGTCTAGTAACCGTAGTACGAACATAACTCATAGCAACGTTTCGGCCCGAAGGACCACGTGAATAAGGTGGAGGGTGAACATTTGAAGAAGTAGGGACCGAGGATAGAGGGACCTGAGTAATAATGTACGTGTTATTCCCTATCATTACCCATCTTGGGTCTGGTATCCTAATCGGATCGCTAACCCTAGACCTAGGAGGCATATGTGATGTAACTTCCACCACCGGGATGGAAGGTCCAATGTGACTAGTGCTCCCAAACCTCTCCACATGGTAAGGAATGAGAGTGCCCCCAGTCATAGTGTTAGGCTTGAACTTAGATTCGACATGAAATACCAAATCATGTGTGGGAAAACCAGACGTAGCATAACTATCGTAGCTAGTGCTTGCGGGTTCAAAATGAGTCTCGGCATCCTCCGACATTCCATACCGGTAATGCATCAATGGGGAATCAACCCTAGAGTGAGTAGGTCTATCATGAAAGGTTCCTATCTCAGAAATCATAGGACCTAACTCAGCCAAATCGGGTGAAGGATCGTAAGTAGGAGTAAACTCCCCATCGTCAACATGAATGGGAGAAGGTGGTTCAGGAATATCCTCTATATGGTCTCCCATGGTGTGTGAATCAATGTGTGAGATAGTCTGCCTAGACTGTCTAGGTCTCTCTCCCAAAGGAGGAGGAGAAGTAGAAGGCGGAAGTCCTACTAAATGACGAGAATGGCGGGGAGCCGCACCTGAATCCACAATGACTCAAAAAATAAAAAAGACTCTCTATTTACGCAAACCCTAGGAAAACTATCGTGCACAGAGCAACCACTAATAAAATCTAAATCCAAATGCAAGAAAACAAGGGCTGGATAAATGAGCTCCTGAATGAAGTAAGTATGTCTCACCTAGGAGAGGCTTGAGACTCCCATACACAACAAGCAGAGGTATGTAACCAATTATTGTGGCCCTCAGCTTCAACGCATAAAGCGACTGTGCTGTCCAACCCCAAACTGGCCGGGACACCCACAGAATAACCCCTGCAAAGTACCCCCTCGATATCCTAGGTAAGGCCACTAAGGTCACCTCAATATAATCAATGCTCAGGGGGACAGTCGCAAGAGGGATTGACCGTATGGGCAGGGTAGCAAAGCCCAAAACTCTCAAAAGAACCCCTAGATATGAATACAATCCTAGAAATATCTCTGGTGCTACTCAATTACAACTAGGGGTCATCCCAATCAATAACCGATCACACTACCTCGTGCTTAACTCCCTTTTGAGAGGAGGATCCTGAGAAACACTGGTTATACCAAAGATTTCACACACTCACCTGGACAGACACATACATGTTGTTGTTTAGTAATCTTGGAGAATTTACTTACAATGAACTATTCCAAGATCCTAAAACCTAAGCTTGTTGGTGCAACCTAGAAAAGAAAAGAGTGTAATTCATTTTAATTTAGCGTTGATTTTAATTGGCTTTATTACTCAAAATAGGGATATGACCGTGCAACTAATGGTGTTATGACGCAACATGAAGTAAAATGCACACCTAACAATCAATGCAAATGCATTGTGTCCATGAAAATAGGGTATGCTACTACGTGAAATGCATAATTTTTCTTCAAATGATGAATGCAAGCTTTCCTATATGAAGTCCTAACTAGTACTCCAAAGCAAATCTAGTGCAAGTACAATGCAAAAATGCAAAATGCAATGCATGATGATAAGCAAATGTTTTTAGATTTTTTGAAATAAAATGAGATGCACAAAAGCAAAGAAAGATTCTATGACCCCTAGACTCTGCAAGCACACACAAACAGCACTTGAGCAAAGCACTAAGGTAAAAGAACTCTAATGCACTAATCTCAAACAAAAAATCGAAAATGCCATGACAAGAACCTTCTAAAAAAAAACTTAGCCTAAAAAAAACGTTTCTGGTCAGAAACAGAGGTATAAACAAACTCAGGTAGTTCCAAAGGAGACTCATCAAATATCAAACTTCACCTAGCAACCATTTAACTTCCACAAAAAGGCAAAACTAAGGGTATACGTGATTGTTCGTAGTAAACCCGTGTGTATACACAGAAATAGCAGGGAAACCCACGTGTATACGTGACTGTGAGTTAAAAACTCGCGTGCAGGAAGAAAGGTGCATAAAATCAAGGAAAATAGACAAGCTGAGACAAACTTCACACCAATTAGACACTACCAGGAATACATGCCCCTAGACCCGACACAGAAACAAGAGAGAGAGAGCAATTCAAATTCATTGAATGTCGATAAAAAAACCCCCAAAGCACAACTAGTAGGAACTCCCCAGCAGAGTCACCAATTCTGTTACGGAGAGAAATTCCTATGGATTGGGGTACCACAACAGACAGCTTGACTCTAGAAATCAATCATTTCCAATATGCAATAGAAATTAAATGTCTAACATTAAAGGATCAGACCTCATACCTTATTCTAGATGGTTGAAGTAGATCCCCGTTGAGCTTTCCAACTTCATCTTGAATTGATAGATTACTTCCTCAACAACAAGTAAACAATACAAGCA
>LPNX010862101.1:218993-305729 GCA_001517045.1 Pseudotsuga menziesii
GCAAGCAAAAGGCAAGCTTGGGAAGAACACACTAGTGCTCCAAGGGACAAAGGGATGCAGACTCAAGCATAAGTTCTGGCAACAATGGACTATAGTTTCTTTGCTCTTAATTCTCTCATATACCTTCAATGTACCATAGAGTTTTTTATATAGCTTTTCAAAGGGGTAATGAAAGGTCGAATCCGAGCGATCTCAAGGCATAGGAAAGGCCAGGACTCAAGTGAGTCGGATCCATGTCAAGGAAAACTCCAAAAGGATTTGGATTTTGTACACATCTCAATGTACACGGTTTTAGTGGTCAAACACACGTACATACGCACTTATAAGTTTAAAATTTGCGTGTATCACTTTTCACATGTTTTTAGGGATGGTCAAGGGAACATCAAAGGACAAAAAATGGTCCATGGGGTCTAAGGAGTTTGCAGCGGGACAGGGGAAGGTCATACAAAGTGTGATTCACCTGGAGTGGTGAAATTAGCTATAACAAAAACATTCATAACATGAAATAATTCATGACTTAGAATGATATCAGAGTTCATAGAAACAAGCTGAAATAGAAGTAGTTCACATTCAACCAGTCTATGGCAAACATTTGAAATTACACAGTGCCTTCTCCAGCAGAAAATATATATCCTTTATTATAACAAGAAGTATTTCTTCTTATAATAACATTGCATAAAGATAGCATGAAGAAAGGTCCCTTCTTACATCTAATTCACCTATATTTATTACAAACAACAAAACTCTTGAGCTGCCCTCTTTTCCTTCGGGGTTCCCCTGACCCTTCCTTAACAAAATTTTGTCCTCTAGTGTATACACTTAGAAAAATATAAATACAACGTATTACATAATCAATCAATCATTTGAAATAGTCCAACTAAGATGGCCCAGCTTGATCATTCATAAATTTCTTCCACACAGTTGAATCTGTTTCTATAGTTTCGAAACCATAAGGCTCTAGAAATCTGATGGTGATCTCATGTTTAGAAACTTGAGACTTTATATTCACCACTCTAGCTGGAATCAGGTGAAGTTGATCTTCCAATAAATGACTACTAACCGCTGCCTGTGCCATTGCAGTTTTCAACACCTTTTAATCCAATACTTTGACTAGTTGAATATCCTATTCATCCTCTTGCCATATTTCCACCAATTGCTTCAAAAAACTTTCATGATCGGGAAGCTCTTCTACCATTCTCCTAGAATATGTCTGACAATGATTGTAAGTTATGAGAACTTTCCTACAGAATTCTGCACAAACACCCTTTGTCCTCCTAACTATCTTTACCAATTCCTCTATTGCTTTACTCCCAAATTCGATCAGCTCATACTCCAGCTTTACTGTCTCTATGTCCTTGATGGGTGCATATGCTGGAGGTTCCTTAGTTTTTTGTAACCATGTCATTCATCCCTATAGAGCCTCCAGGATATTCTATGTCCTGTCTAACAAATACGAAGATGTATTTATAATTTCTTCCAGCCTTATTTCTACCTGCTGAACCTTTAACATCTCTTCTACCATCTGAACTTTCATTTGATGAATCGTATTTCTAAGTGTAAGAGCATGCTTCTTCAAAGGCTCAATATCTATTCTCTGCTCCATGTGCTAATTTGTGGGATTCTTCCTGCCTTTTCATTGCAGCCTCTTCTTCTTGCCTTTTAAGTTGCTCAACATTTTTTCCCTTCCCACCAACAGTAGTTATCTTTTGTTTGAACCTCCTCCTCAAAGTTTTCATGTTCCAAGCGTTCTAGAACACTTCTTCATCCTTATCCCAAAAATTGGCATACTCGAAATGCACTCCAACTGCTGTGCAATAATCAACAACTTTATTCTTAGTCATTTCTATGGAAAATTATTTCACCAAAGTGAAAATACTCTAACTCCTTCACAAATTCTACTACGGTATTTACTCTTGAAAACTTATAACTTCCTACATAAAAGGGAATTGGAGGATATACAGCCTTTTTCTGCTGAAATAGGAAGTTACCCACTCAACCAATATATAATTGTCTTACCAATTCTTTATGAATCACATAGTCTGTAGCATACCTAGGTAGAAGGGAAGGAGCCCTTGACCCACCAAACATCCTTAAATACAAACCTTCCTCTGTCAAATAATAGTGCCTGTTATCTTGAAAAACTTTTAGAGCTTCCTCTGACATACAATTACACTCAACCAAGAAAATCAATGTGTAGAATGGCATAATAAAGTCCTCACAAATATTCTTGTAGTGACTATAATACTTGTGAGCCCAGAATAATTAGTAGGCAGCATATACAAGGGATCGGTCCTTATCCCATTGGAATTTCAATGCTGGGGATGGATGAGTACATAAAATACAATCAATCAAGAATGAACTCATATAAAACTCTATTTTCTTTTGGGAGAATCCTCCTAGTGTTGCACTTATGCAAGATGACAAGTTGTTGGACAGTATGTTTTCCCAATTAAAGATTGTACCTTGGGTGGCTACAAAAAATATCACTGGTACCGAACCTATTTTAAAATTATTCCCATTAGCCCTCATGAAAATCCTGTTTAACATCAAGGAAATTAACCTGTATGGAGTGCGGAGGCTTGCTATTTCGTACTCCCATGAAGGAAATGTATGAAAGTTCTTACCTGGTATCATTATTCTTTTAACTGTTTCCACCACATCTAGGTTGAGGTCTTTCAACCAACCCTTATTCAAATAAATTTATGGTTTTGGCAACTTATAAGCCATGGATACATAGGCTAGGCCATAGGCAACATAACCCTACCCTTCAGTGTTAGCCAATATCATTATTGTCACATCTTCCCTGGGCAGAATGCATCCTATCACCTCTGAACAGGGGAAATTTTCAGGTCGGGTGGCCACCTTCATGATGGCTGATCTCTCAAAGTTGGCATAGATAGTCAAATCCTTGAACCCAACCTCCGGGACAATATGATTTGAGATCATTCTGTATATCTCTCCCCATTTATATTCAGGATCAATTCCAGTAATGGATTTGGTGTCTTCATAAATAACCTCAACTCGGGTTATTATTGCTACTTCTGGTTCCTCCTCTGTTTCCCGGGCCTTCTTTTTCTGCTTCCGTGGCATATTGTTGTGCTGATGATGGACCTGTATTGATCATGAAAAATATATTTAGTCAACTTACCCATGGCAAACTATATATTGAAAGCAACAACAAAAATAACCAGGACATTACCAACTCATCAAGATGCATGTTGAACAACTTTTATTTTATCAAACCAAAAAGGATTTCTATATGAAAAATTAACAAAACCACCAAGCTTGCAAAATCCTATTAGACCCATATCTGTAAACAAACTTCTACTGGGAAAACCATATATTTCACTATGCCCTTGTGTCTACGGGTAGAAAATCTAATAGGAAACCGCTGAACCTACTTTTTACCTACAACTGAAAAACTCCTCCGGCATCCCGTGAAAACCTAATGTCGCTCAAGCAATGGTTCTGCACCTACCCTAAAATGGTGAAGGGGATGAGGGAGCAGTGGAGATGGTGAAATTATCGTATGCACCCGGCCCTCTTTCTTCCAACAACATTCAAATAATCACTCATGGCCAGATGAAATAACAACAATAACCAAGGTTGGAGAGAAAAAACAAGAAAATTGGTCGGTTGGTGAAATAGCGTTCACAAAACAACCAGGGCGAACCCTATATAAGTAAACGATCACCATACTTCGAAATAAAACCCCATGGGATAACCTAACCCTAACAAATGGGAGTAAAACACAATGTTCAGCAACAGGATTGAAGGAAATCCTACTTGGAAAAAACTTTACGGATTACCTGGATGAATGTGGCTTCCACCAACGAACGATTATCTTAGATGATGACAAATACGCAGCTCCAATGGGAGAAAATTACGGTGAACAATCACCGTATCCATAACTTCTATGGGATTTGTAAGACTGAAAGAGGGATTGGATAGGTTAACGGGTGGGAAAAAGAGAGCGATAAGTCAATATCGGAAGAGAAATTGTGATTGGACGTGAAGCATCAGGTGGCTTCGGCAGACCATAACCGGGAGATCAAACAGATAACACTGAAGCATATGAAACCTTTATCGGCAGTCAAAACAACTAACACACCTTGATATCGGAGATGAATATGGGAAGGTGTCAGGTTAGCATCACACTGTGCCTCTACAACATCAGCTAGCAAAACAACTAAGTGCTTGGATCGATCCAAAAGAAACCATCGAAACAGTGAAAAACAATTTACAAAACCTCGACAGATAGCAAAAAACGATAGGCGATTGAAGACCCAGTACATCGGAAACGCTCCAGACTAAGCCTCTGATACATCAAAAAAAATATTTCGATGCAATAGATGAAATGATATCCAATACATCATAGAAATACTTCAAAACGCCTTCGATGGGAACATCGACTAGCTAGTCAACTGCGCACCCGATGCATCAGAAAAACAGTCAACTGTGCATCCAATACACAAACTTTAAAATTCTTCAAAATTTCAAGTCATGGGCAAAAAAATTGTGAAGAAGTTAGTCTTTTTGAACCTTCTAAAAAACTAAAAGATAAGGGGGACCCTAAAAATAATTTTTTTGGGGGAAAGTAGTTGCAGCTGCAACAAAAGGTAGTGCCAAATATAGGAAGAGTAGTTCGAGTTGTTGCTTAACTTTGGGATATGGCATGATCTCCTAGTTTAGCAGGAAGTAATCTTGTGTGGAACTAAGTACAGTCAAGACAGAGTATGTTGTCACTTTTCTAACCTATTTGTGAGGCAATATGGATGTGGAATGTACTTTCTAATTTTTTTGATCTACAATTAGAAGTGGCTTGTATCTTCTGTGACAATCATAGTTGCATGAAGTTGGCGGAGAACCCAGTGTTCCATGACAAGTCGAAGCACATCGAGATCAAGTTCCACTGTATCAGGGATATGATGTAGAGAGGAGAAGTAAAGCTCTAAAATGTAGCCGGTGTATTAACCAAGCCTCTATCCAAAGTGAAGTTTGAGTACTTCAAAGAAAGACTTTATGTGATCCCGAACGAGACCCCCAAAAGAGGGAGTAATGATTTCTAGCATAGTCGAAGATACAGGTTTTCTTAATGACGTAATCAGTATTGTAAGTTGTCCTCAGATGTAATCAATCTTAGCGAAGCTCATAGATTATCCTTGGACGTAATCAGTCCTGATGTGCTTCTATTCTAGAAGATGACAAGAGGCCATCAGACACAGATGCAATATGAGATCTCACATGGGAAATAAGACAGGTTGTCCGAGCATAAATAGAGATTCCTTGCGTAGTATGCAGGTTTCTCAGACATAATCAATCATGTAGTTTGTCCTAGGATGTAATTAGTATTGGTGAAGCTCGCAGGTTATCCTTGGATGTAATCAATCCTGGTACAGGTAATTCGAGTGTAAATAGAGAGTCCTGGAATAGTACGTAGGTTGCCCGGATGTAATAAGTCTTGTAGTTTGTCAGGAGTGTAAAATGGGTCTTGGCATGGTACGCAGGTTACTTAGACATAATCATTCCTATAAGGCTATCCAAATGGAAAATATCTTGGATGCAGGTTGTTCGAATGTAATAAGACCTTGAGGTTGACATGAATGGAAAATATATTGGCTTGGTATGAAGGTTGTTCGTTCGTAATCATTCCTTGTATGTGTGTGTTCCCATATTGGAGATGATGAGGTAACAAGGAACTTGGTGTGCACCTGGGAAGTTCTCCAATGTTGATAAAATGTAGGCTGACTGTACAGAAACATAATACACTTGGTGTGATCCTAGGTGATTCTTGCATAGTTGTAAATGCATGTTAGATCCTGGCATGCTCTTATGTTGGTAGAACGCAGGTTAGATCCTGGTTGTGCTTGGTGTACTATGTGTGTTTTGTTTTGTTTTGTGCAGGACAAAGAGATTATCTAGATACAACAAGATGATGGTAGGAGACGCAAATTATTGTAGCGGAAATGTAAAGAATGGTCTTGTTTTGTACCGACATGATGGGTTTCTCATGGATATGATGAATACCTTGATGAGGACTAGGCCTACACCTAGCATGTAAAAGGGATGGCTCTGTAGAAAAGTTCGATGATAGATAGTAACATTCAATGATCGACTAGAATATGACTATGGAAACAGATATGATGATGACTCCATGATGATTATAGGACCAAATGTGTTGATGACTATTGAGAGAGAGAATGCATTCCTAGTTAAGAGGGAGTGTTGATGTATTTGTATCTTCATAAGATATTCTAATGTATATAATCATTGTATGTTGTTGTAGCCCAATTAGAGATGTGTTTTCCTCCTTTTAGGATGTCATTTT
Organism: Pseudotsuga menziesii; assembly: GCA_001517045.1. NCBI lineage: Eukaryota > Viridiplantae > Streptophyta > Pinopsida > Pinales > Pinaceae > Pseudotsuga > Pseudotsuga menziesii. Next base: position 225,322 of record LPNX010862101.1, read on the forward strand.
TATGTTATATGGACCTTGAGGTACAACCTCTATTTTAATTCAGGGCAATAGTACCCAGTGTAACATCGTGTAGTGTATTTTTTAGTCTCTCTAGGAGAAATCATCCCTGTTGGGGTAAGAGGTCGGCCCCAATCATGTATTAGGTTAGGCAATTGAAAGGTATAAATAGGGAGGCACCCTCCCTCATTTATACACACACTCACTCACTCAAGTTCATGTGAGGAGAGAGAGAAAGAGACAAGGAGGAAATATAACTAGTTTCAGAAGACTTATCCTTATTGGTTTTGATCATCTTGTGATACAGTCATTGTGACGGAACTATTATGAAGAAGTTTGCAGGGATTTCTCCTTTATGGTTTCCCCGCTGAATTTTTTTTTGTCTTGTGTATATTTTTGTACTTGTTATGCTTTCAGATAAATATCATAATCAAGATAATTAGATTATAAAAACTAACATGTTCTTGCGCATATCGAATTCATTGCAGGCCGGGGCCAACAACAAACATATTGTTACTTGAATATCAACTCAGCACTTGAAATGAGTGGGTACTCATGTTTGGAAACCATTGATGTAATTATATATATATAGATAGATAGATAGATAGATAGACACAAACACACACACAATTATTCTCGTATATTTATGTGTTGTTGTATTTGTTATTGTTACTACTAAAAGGTTTTAATTGGTGAAAATATGTCAAAGTGAAATAATATATATATTCACGCAATTACTGATTCATCACCCCACTTAGTAATAAGATAAATCCAACAACTAGGTCATCCCTACCAACCACCGACTACTTGGCCCAGTTTAGTCGAGTTAGTTATGTCTACTAGTATATAGTTACACATTTACACCTGTCTAACCACTTATATATATAATGACTACGCCCACTTGGGAAAATATATTATACTCGCTAGGTAAGTATACATGAACTTGGGCATCATTAGTCACGATAAATGGCTCAACAGCCTAATATTTCATTACATACAAGGGCTCCCAAGGAGAAAATGTCCTCAACGAGATTCAAACTTGGGTGGGGAGCGCAATAACAAAATCTCCCAACCACCTGAGCTACGCCAAATGGACTATGTGTGTGTGTGTGTGTGTGTGTGTGTGTGTGTGTGTGTGTGTGTGTGTGTGTGTGTTTTTGAGATAGATTATGGATGACAACATTATTTATTCATCTTTTGTATATTATGGCCTAAGAATATAATAGACAACTTGTTGATGGTGTGACAATTACTAGTGTTTCTCCTTTCTCCTTTATTTACACTTATTATCATATTTGATTATCTTTTGTAATATGGTACTGGTAACCTATTGTATTTCCATAGAATTTAGCATTGGTACCATTACTAGTATTACTAATTCAAGACAAGATATTATCATGCCAGTAGTACAAAATGAGGAATTAATGACGAAAAAAATAATGAAAATTTGGATATAAACAACTATTTTTGAGTCGACGACTAATAGTAGCTAATTTCCACTATCTTATATCTTGAATAACTTAGTTTTATTTAACTTAGTCATTAATTACTTGACTTATTAGTCATTGATTTAGTCACAACCTAGATTAGCATACCAGAAAAGGTCACAACTTAGTCCAAACAACTCACAAAGGTCACAACACTGTCCAAACAACCCACAGAGGTTGTGGTTTTGTCCAAAAAACCCACAAAGATCATGGTTTTATCCTAGCATAGGTCACGGCTGAGTCCAAGGCAGCCCACAAGATCACGGCTCAGTCTAAAAAATCCCATAAGGTCATGACTCAATATTAGTAGCCTCAAAGGTCATGATAGGAACCAACAACAACACACTCATAGAAAACACCTCATAACAGTCAGCAGACCACATATCGATTCAAGGTAGCCCAAGGAACAATCATGGATCAGTCTAAAAGACTCAACAAATGTCATAACCCATCTTCGCAGCCCAAAATAGGTCATGACTTAGTCCAAATAGCTCACAAAGGTCATAGATATGTCCAAACATCCCACATAGGTCATGGTTTTGTCTAAACAACCCACAGTGATCATGGTTTTTTTTTAGCATAGGTCACAGCTCAGTCCAAGGCATTCCACAAAGTCACAGCTTAGTCCAAGGAATACCACAAGGTCACGGCTCAATACTAGCAACCTTAAAGGTCATGGTACAAGACAAAAAAAACAAACTCACATAAAATACCTCAGGATAGTCAACATACAACAAATCGATTCAAGGGATCCCAACGAACAATCATGGTTCAGTCTAGCAAACTTAGCAAAGGTCACTACCTAGCTTAGCATCCCAAAAAAGGTCACAACTTAGTACAATCAACTAACAAGGGTCACGACTTTTTCCAAACATCCCACAGAGGTCATGGTTCTATCCAAATAACCCACATAGATCATGGATCTATCCTAGCATAGGTCACAACTCAATCCAAGGAATATCGCAAGGTCATGGCTCAATACTAGCAACCTCAAAGGTCTTGGTAGACACCCAAAAAACACACTCATAGAAAATACCTCAAAATAGTCAGCATACCATGGATCGATTCAAGGAATCCCAAGGAACAATCATGGTTTAGTCTAGCATACTCAGCAAAGATCACAACTCAACTTAGCAGCCCGAAAAAGGTCATGGCTTAGTGCAAACAAATCACAAAGGCCATGGCTATGACCCAAACAACCCACAAAGGTCATGGTTCTATCCAAACAGCCCACAACGATCATGGTTTTGTCCTAGAATTGGTCATAGCTTGATCCAAGGCACCCCATAAATTCACAGCTTAGTCCAAGGCACCCCACAAGGTCATTACTCATTCCAAGGTATCCCACAACGTCACAAATCAATACTAGCAACCTCAAAGGTCATGGTTGTTAGGTTAAAATGAGCATCATACAATATGATAATCGAGAAATAAAATAGACATGAGCAACATTTGTATAGACACAATCATTTACCCTGGAATCCCCATGCAGGGAAAACCAGCACCAATGAAGATCTTCATTATATGGCCAAAACCGACCATCCAGTCCAAGTGAGCTAGCCACCTCTCACCTCCAGGCCGCTTTACAATGGAGCCTCCTCAATCCTTATAAAGGATTCATCACATGCAATACAATGGGATAATACCATGGGCTACAACAAACCATGTGCTAGACCTAAACTACCTTTGACTCAATCCTCAGTCAAGGTTAACCCTAACAAAGGTAGGCACTAACAACAACACACTCACATAAAAGACCTCAAAACAGTCAGTGTTGTTCAGGAAAACACACCCTTATAACCTAGGATCTTTGGTGTTATCAACTTATTAAGCTAGACTTGCAGACAATCAACCATGTAGAAATTGAAATAGGAATAGGAAGAAAACTTAGCAAACTTGGTTTATGACGGTTGATCCAAGCTTTTATTCTCCTCTTCCAGTTGCTTTCATAGCTTCCAGGGTATCTCCAATCACTTGCAAAGTACAAGTTCCTCCTACAAATATCTTATATATATATATCAATGGTTAATGAAATAACATATTCGTAATGAAACTATAAGATAATTCAATAATCAACATATACAAGAGTTCAAAATATTGGAATAAGAATTTTCTTTATCAATAAACAGAGAATGGTGAGATTGGAACAAGTGATCCTCTACAAACAAAGGACACTGAGTTCTGCTACTCCAAGATGTTTGAAGGCATACCAACAACATAAATTTTTTCTTCTAGGAATGATTGATTAGTCCCATCACATGCCCTCTATTTATACATGACTTAAAAGAGAGGTTTTGAAGGTTGAGATGGTTGAGACAGTTGAGATAGTTATGATTAAGCGCTACACTATTCTTGAATAATAGTTTTTTATATTTTTGAACTTCAAATTGAGGTACACATGAGTATTGATATAGGAAAGTCACGTATGAAATGCCCCTTGCTTTAAGGAAACCCACGTGTTCAATGTACACGCGAGTTGCAACATACTCGTGTGTGACACACTGGTGTGCAAATAGGCGCATTTGAAACCCTAATGTCCAAATAAAAATATATTGTTCTGTAGTAGGGATTCCACCCTAGCTTCGGGTAGGGACAACTACCTTCTATCTATAGGACAGAAGGGTAGGGTTCTTGTTGGTTGAAATAAAACCTGCAAAGCAATGTTAGAGCTAAGCTATGAAAACCATGTAGGAAATGGTTAGAAAACAAAAGATGGCTATAGGAAATCAAAGGAAAACCTGCAGCAAACCATTAGCAAACAAAATAATCTAAAAATATAAGCTATCAACAAAAAACGAATGGTTATACCTTCTTTATGGAAATGAACCACCATGCCCTAGCTTTGGGAGCACCTCTCAATGGGATGAAAACTTGGCTTGTGGAGCAATGGAGGAGAGGGAGGGTGAATGTCTTGAGAGGAAAAGGGTCTCAAGGCACTCACACAAGAAACATAAAGATAGGGAGAGAAGGAGTGTCTTGAGAGTGACCCCCACCCCTCTATTTATAGTTTTTCCTAGAGATTTAGGGTTTTAAGCCCCTGGTTAGGGCTTTAGCCCCTTTTTTGGGCTTTAATCCCCTTTCTCCCAATTCTTAGCTCCTTTGGGGGTTTTAATCTCCTTTGAGTGGTTTTATCCCCTTTTGGGAGGTTTTAGCCCCTATGAGAGCTATTTTTTCTCTTTTTAGGGGTTTTAAATCCCTTTTCATGTTTTTGAGCCTTTTCGACGGTGTGGGGGTCAAATGAGGGTAGTGAAATGGATGTCTTTAGGTGGTGTAGGTCATGTAGAGCTTACTGATGGATATTTTGGTTTAACATATTTCCCCCTGATGCGTGAGGGCAGGATCTCATTGTATGGTTGACGTACATCATAGGATTTTCTGGGGAGAGGTGGTGCTTCCTGGGCTAGGGCATGGTGGCTTTTGGTTTTTGTATTAATATGGTTCCCATCAATGGGTGAGATACAAATAATGTGTGACATGTATATGAATGAGGCGGGAATCCCCATGCTTATAACAATGTCAAAAGAATAATGTGATCTAATCTCTACAATGCAACAGACGATCTTGTACAACTGATGACACATAGTGGTTTCCTCGAGAAGAGGTTGAATACAATATTGATCTGAAGAAATGCTACATTGGACCCATGGCATTCTCATGGAATGCTATATCTTCATAACTAATGGTCTGCTGAATGGTACATAGTTGTATGGACCCACTGATGGAGAGTCAGAGTATCTGTGGTACAAATATGTTGCATCAATCATAAATCTATATAGAAGCACTACTGGGGCTTCTGAACACTATCTCCAATGCAACCCAAAAATCACAATGGACATGAACCTATTGGTATCACTCAAATAGACTCATCAATGTGCTAGAGTGAGGTGACATCTAGGGTCCTCAACCAAATACTGCACGGACCAATACCCTGTACAAATCTCAATGGTGCGATGATGTAGCTGGAGTCGAGCATGTGAGAAACAACCATCCCGAGAGGCACTAAGGACTCCTCTCAAGTGGTCTAAGGAACTCATCAATGAGGTTATGAAATGAGGATATAAGGACCTGCGGGTCTATCCTCTGGAATATTTTCATTGTCATCGACAGAGGGAGACCTGCAACTGGTAAAGGCGATGGTATTTCCTTTCCCTGAAGCGCGAGGGAGATAATCGAAAATGTGAGACAATCTGAGGACTAGCCCACTGAATGGGGGGGAGGAGTTGAACAGAGGCAGGGAATCACAGGGGACTCAAACTTCCTTTGTTTAGAGTATGAAGACAGGGCGGACCAGGCAACAAATCAAACTGACTCATGGGAAAGGGATCATAGCTGTAATACCAGGAATATAACTAAATATGGGAAATACTTAGGGGAGGTCGAAACTTCTGGTATTGATGGGACCCAAAAAACACACATGGCAGAGTACTCTAAATAAAGGCAACCGAAAGTGGGAATGTTGTCGATTTGTTATATGTGGGGTGGTGTCTAAAGACACTGTTATGGTACGATCTCGTGGATTTTTAGCAAGCCTGATAAAGTGAATGCTTGATGGTGCTTTAACTTTGAAAGAGTCTGAAAGCATGAAGAAGACTCCAGTGGGGTCTCTTTTTCATTGATAGTCTCATGTTCCCAAAAAAGGTTAAAAGTATACATAGGAGAGCTCTCCCATCCTTTGTGGGATGGGAGACTTCTTTACGATTGGTAGTCCAGTTAGGTCAAAAAATGTTAAAGTCCGGGGATGATTTTAAGGAACCATACTGATTTAAAAGTGTATAAATGTTGGCAAATCTTACCCATTCTTAAAATGCCAACTATAAAATGTTTGGCAATATTTTTCAAAAAACATTTTAATTTCCAAGGATTTTATATCGTTTCTATAATAATTTGGTGATTTTTAGGGTGAAAAATGTTCACCCTATCAAAATTGGGCGAAATAGGGCTTCAAAAATGAAAAATGGCGAATCTTTTTTTGGAGGAAAACCCCTAAAAATAGCCCATGGGCTATGTAGAAGGAGCAAGTCGATAAGTCGACTTGAACGATAGCCGACTTAGTCGATGAGCCGACTAAGTCGATGAGCCAACTTAGTCAATCAATCGACTAAGTCGGTCGGTCGACTAAACTAGAGATTAGGTCGGCCACCTAAGGTCATGTCGGTTCACCGAACCGACAGGTAGTTATTTTGTAACTGTTTTGTAATCATATATATTAGGCTGTTGAGCCAGATGAGAACTCAGTTCAGTTCTCTGTGTTGTATGGACTCATTCATGTAATATAATCTGTTAATTCAACTACTTGTTCTTATCTCTTGTCTCTGTTTTATATGTATGTTTTAGTATGTATTATTGGTAACCTTATGTGATCTATGAGATTACAACATTGGTTCCGTTGCTGGGACCTGAACTCGGGTCTCTCGGGTGAGAGCCGAGTATCCTAACCAACTAGACTACAATGGAAAGAGAAGCATTAGGAATGGTCTTTGCACTGCAAAAATATCGACATTATCTCCTAGCTAACCCATTTATATTCTATACAGACCATCAGGCACTTAAATATCTCATCAATAAACCACTACATCATGGAAGGATTTGTCGATGGTTACTATTATTCCAAGAATTTGAATTCAAAGTCATTGTTAGACCAGGTAAGTTAAATGTCAGTCCCAACTATTTATCCCGAATCGACACAGGAGAAGAGCCGACAAGAGTTGACGATGACTTACCTGATGCACATTTATTTCGAATAGAAGCAATCTCGGCAGAATTAGAAGAAATAGCCCAGTTCTTGGAAGATGGACATGCACCAGAAGGAATGAGTACAAAGAAGAAGAAGATCTTAGCTATGAAGGCTGCACCATACAGCCTTATAAATGGATTCTTATACAAAATGGGATTAGATGACATCCTCAGAAGGTGTGTACTAGAACACGAATGAGGCAACATTATGCATGAAGCACACTATGGACCTGTAGGAGCACATTTCCAGGCAGACACAACTGCAAAGAAAATCCAACAGTCAGGGTTATGGTGGCTAAGACTCCACAGAGATTGCAAAAATTTTGTCAGTCGATGTGACAGATGTCAACGACTAGGTCGACCCCTGCCTAGTACATAAATGCCTTTGATATCAATAAACCCAAGTTTGACATTTGAAATATTGGCCATAGACTTCATAGGACCATTTCCTATACCAACAAAAAGGATAGGTGCAAGGTATATCATAACTGCAATGGAATATGTCACTAAATGGGCACAGGCTGAACCAGCAGACACATGTTCTAGTGAGATAGCTGCTAAGTTTATCTATGAGAATATCATCACTAGATTTGGATGTCCAATAACTCTAATTAGTGACCAGGGAACACAACTCATCAATAGAACTATCAAAACCCTAACCGACTAGTTTCAAATCGACCATCATCAGAGAGCAGCATACCATCCTTAGTCGAATGGAGCAATTGAAGCATTTAATAAAACATTAACAAGAGGACTAACAAAAATATGTAATGTTGATAAGGACGACTAGTATGAGAAAATACCTACAGTATTATGGGCATACAGAACAACATATAAACATTCGACCAACCAAACTCCTTTTCGACTAGTCTATGGACAAGAAGCAGTAGTTCCACTACACTTTTGACAACAGAAACCTATCATCGCAGAGATCCTACATGTCGATGTTGAACAAGGAAGAAAGGACCGACTATTGCAACTAAGCAAACTCGAAGAGCACCGACTAATGGCAATACAACATCAAGAAATATAGAAACAACAACAAAAATCATGGCATGACCGAAACATCAAGAACAAAAACTTATCGGTATGAGACCTTGCTTTACTATACAATAGTCGAGTAAAAGGTAAACCTAAAAAGCTCCATATAGAATGGATGGGACCCTACATTGTCAAAGAGATACATACCAACGAATCAGTCCGACTAAGGACATTACAAGGCATAGTATTTCGGAAACTCGTTAATGGAGCCCGACTAAAATGCTACAGAAACTAGAAATAAACCTAAAAATAAAAAAATAAAAAAATCCTATAACGACCATAACCGTAAACCAAAAGCTATAAAAAACTTAAAAAGTCAAAAGCCAAAATAGACATCGACCATTCTCATAACCAACATCGACCGATGACCTCGATAGTCCCATCGCGCATTCATGACATCGAGCACTGTAAGCAATTCACCATTAACGCACACTCAAGTGTTCCAGCTGGAACATCACGTCTACCATTAATACACCCATCGACGCACACATCCACAGCATTGCCTATAAATACTAGACCACCGAATGATCATTCATCGCAATTCATACAGAGAGAGCATCAAAGCATCCAATCGACTGAAAGCTGAGAAACCCTTAGTGAAACCGACACAATGGCACCCAAACAACTAGAGCCTCGACCAAAGCCAAGGAACTACAAGATGCAGATACACCTTTAGTCCATATGCTAAAAAACATTAAGAATTCCAAGGTACACGAAGGCTCATGGAAAAAACTATGGGCCGAGATGCAAGAATGGGCTTATGTCAACAAGACGCCCACTCAAGCCGTGGAGAAAATCAAATACAGCACTATATTAAACTATGTCAATGCACCACTCATGGAAAACTTCGGTGGCATGAAGAAAACCACTGTAAAAATCATCATAAGTCGGTACCACAATGGCCGGTTCTACTTCAACCAATCGGTCGACATCTCTGGAGAAGTCATCTCCAAGTTCACCGGTGTCTCAAACGAAGGGAACCCAGTACCAGTTGGTATTAAAGAAGGACTGGTCGAAGAGCTAACTAGGTCAACTTCAGGAAAAAAATCGAAGGGGTTGATGATTAGCCAAATCACAACCCAAACACCACAGATTGTGGCCAAAATAATAGCAATAACACTCACCCTGGCAGGTCGAGGTAGCAACCTCAAGTTAGACATGTTAGAAGCTTTCGACACCATTGCGATAGATGGGATGAATATGTCGTCGACATGGTCAAGACCATCTGTGAAAGATGCCAAGAAACAGGGGGAATCATCAAGTTCCCCTCCTTAATCTTATGGATAGTCATGTACCATATCTGCCCAGAGGGGAATCCAATCTTTTAGGAACTGTCAAGGTTCCACATGTGGAGATTCAAACCTTTCTCCCAGAGAGGAACCTTGCAGGAGCTTGAGAATAGGAAAGTGCTATTGGAGAACTGGCTTCAATAGCTCAAAGTTCGCATGACTAGATGGAGGGTGCCTCAAAACATCCGAAGAAATGTACCGACAATCTCCCACATCCAGCTAGAACTCGACCATACCTCCGTGTGGTACATGCAGGGCGACGACTGAAATGCCAAAGCCCTCGACTAGTATCCGTCAGTCGACCAGATATTTTGGGAACTGTCTCGACAGGCTAAAACCAAAATACCAGTACCAGAAGTAGCAAAGAATATCGACTTCTCAATCGAGGAACCACTCACCGACCAAGAAAAAAAGGAATACTATGAGCTCAACCTCTATATTAGCACCTTTGTGTCGGAGGAGACATCAGTCAAACACACTGGTTGGCTTCAAATAACCATCAAACCTCTGACCGCACAGAGGGCAGAACCCCAAATAGCAGAGCCACAGCTAGAGCAGTAGGTAATTACTCTAGCTGCAGAAAGTCTCATCCCGACCCAGGAGCCAAGGGGAGAGACAAAGCCAGAAAATCCAGAGTATGCTGTCACAAAAGGAATCATTAGAAAATTGTCGAAAGAGATAGTAGCGTCCAAGAAGAAATTAAAGACACAATAACAACAACAAGGAAAAGGTAAGTGTAAGCTTATCCTTGCAGACTCACCAGAAGACGAGGAGGAACTGGCAGCCATGACCCTAGCTGAGGAGGATGCCGCAGCAAATAAGGTGTCGGTTGAAACCCAGTTCCAAAGATTCGTTGAGGCAGGAGCCCTAGCGAGTTGACCAAAGAAACCTAATACCACCCATACACCGACGCTTGAGAACATCATCGATCTTGTGTCTATGCCTCCACCCCCATCACCGACGAAAGTAACCGAGGAGCAAGTACCGGCACAGCAGTTAGTAAGCCCACTTGACTTGTCCAAAAGTGTGATGTCGAAAGCGGTGAAGGAAAAATTCAATAAAGACAGAGATTTGTAGGCATTCATTGAGAAACTGCCTAAGATATTTACATCAGCCTAGAAGATATCCATAAAAGCACCACTCTTCGAGGTCAGTGGATACTAACCAGGACATGAAGCCCAGACCAGAACCTTTGCAACCATCATGTCGACTTTTGAGAGAAATCCCGACAAAGAAGCTGAAGTGGTTACATGTTGGACCTCGACTATCACTCCGACCGTACCCCAAGCTGACCTACCAGCCACTGCACCGACTGGAGGAGAAGAAAATGAGGAGGACATAACCCGAAAAATTAACCAAATGTTCTCCGACTTAGAATCACCTGCCCACCCCAACAATCCACCACTCACCCACACTTCCCCCAATCCAATCACCCCCGACCATTCACCAACTCCATCACCACCACCACCACCACCCCCCAACTCAGAGCAAGCCCCACCACAACCAGCTGCACACCCTACATCTAAATAACCGGAAGCAGCAGTCATCCCACCACCCCAACCAGAGAAACCATCAACTACTATCCCACAAACCAAAGATCCTGACTTGAATTTTGCAGGTACAAAGGTGCCGACACAAGAAGAGAAGGAAAAGCACAAGAAGAGGAAGGATAAACAGAGGAAGGATCATCATGGACAGACATCAAAGGTCCATATCAAATTAAAAGATGCAACTCCGCTAACCGATGCAAAGCTAAGACAACTCCTCAAGACCCTAGTAGGAAAAGCAAAGACGAGGAGTGAGTGGAGATGTAAGGAACTCGATGACAAAGTTGCAGAACAGGTCGAGTTCCTCAATAAATGTAGGAACATGGCCCATTCAGTCATGTCGGGCCCCGTAGAGGTCTACATAGACAAACCGCTTGAAAGGGTGTATCAGCTATTTGATAGAATGGTGTCGGCACTCCAAGCTCACGTTCAGGAAACAAAGGAGGAACAAAAAGAAGAAACTACCAGAATCCTAATGGCATAGCACACCGCATTCATTGAAGCTTATAAAGTGCTGCAAGATCAAATGGAGGAGTCTGTCATAACTGAAGAAATACTGAGAGACTGGCCTGCTTACTATGGGAAATTCTATCAGCAATCTCGGTAGACCTAACAAGGGATCCAGGCATTGGAAAGCAGGAAAACCACTAAGGAAGCACTAAGGACCACAATAGAAGAACAAATAGTGCTTGAAACAACCAAGCTGCAGAGACTAGAGAGGGAAGAACATCAGTGGGTGTAGCAAGCTATCCCCAATTTAGAAAAAGTTGACATCATTTGTCCACAGATGAAATGACTTATAGAGACTACAGAGGAGAAGGACCAATTTATGGGTCCCGACATGGAGAGAATTGCAGAAGTCTCCATTTCAGAAAATATGTCAATCTTATCAAGCCTGACCACACTTACCATCGACATCCAGAATATTTTGCAAAGTTGGACAGATTTCCAACATCACCTTGCAGTAACAGCACCAGCCATTGTCGAATTCTGTGTACAGAAGTGACTGACCATCAGATTTCACAGACCAAGAAGACCATACAGAAAGGATTTTTTTACCTCCCTGTTTCTTCGGGATGAAGAAATTTTTTGTTCATGGGGGAGATGTAGAAGGAGCAAGTCAATAAGTCGACTTGAACGATAGCCGACTTAGTCGATCAGCCAACTAAGTCCATCAGCCGACTAAACTAGAGATTAGGTCGACCACCTAAGGTCGTGTCGGTTCATTGAACCGACAGGTATTTATTTTGTAATTGTTTTGTAATCATATATATTAGGCTCAGTTGATCAGCCGACTTAGTTGATCACCCGACTAAGTCGGTCAGCCAACTAAACTAGAGATTAGGTCGGCCACCTAAGGTCGTGTCAGTTCACCGAACTGACAGGTAGTTATTTTGTAACTATTTTGTAATCATATATATTAGGCTGTTGAGCCAGATGAGAACTCAGTTCAGTTCTCTGTGTTGTATGGACTCATTCATGTAATATAATCTATTAATTCACCTACTTGTTCTTGTCTCTTGTCTCTGTTTTATATGTATGTTTTAGTATGTATTATTGGTAACCTTATGTGATCTGTGAGATTACAATAGGCTAAATTTCGCCCCTAAAATTATCCATGGGTTAAACCTATACTGACTGGACAATCATTCAGATACTTTTACGAGCATGAATGAAACCAAGTTTGCTTCACAATATTTTCTTGATGAGAAGGCTGGAAAAGAGCTTAACGACAACCCATGGTGATATTTTTCGTAAAGTTAGGCCCCTCTACCTGAGAAAGCATAAAAGGATGTAGAGGGGAACGGTCTTGGTTTGAATGCGCCAAGGTGGTCCTTTTTAGATGGTAGTCTACATAGTCCTTAAAAGGAGATAAATGAGATGATGTAGACACCCTTTCTTATACTTTAACAAGCGAGAGGGAAGCAACTGCGCTCGGTGATCTTTTCATTCTTTTGGGAGTCAGAAAAGAGCTTAAAAGAAACTCCAGTATGGTCAACCGATCCAGGGGGCACTGAAGGTGCCCCTATGTCAAGACAGTGGACACTGGTCCAAAGGTCATCCATGCAGTATGGATGGAGCAGGTGGCTCTTAAACATACCTATACATGCATGGGATAGATCGCGACAGATCCACGCAAGTCAGTGAGGCAGTGGCACACAAACCGAGGTGGCTCTTGGACAGAGGTCAGGAGAGCCTTACGTGAGTTATGGTGAATGGAATGGACTACATATGATGTGAGTGCAATTCTGGAGTCATTTATATGCCAAATGCATGGAAAATAAATGATCTTCCCTCCTGGTGGTGGTCCAGAGATCCGCATAAACTGTGGTGGACGAATTTGATAGTTATATGCTGAAATAAAATGACATACCTTCCTGGGAGATGGCCCAGAGTTCTGCATGAGTTGCGGTATGTAGGTGTGATGCAAATACAGGTCTGGAGACACTTACATCACAATGTGGTACGTAAACCGAGGTAACTTCCAGGAAGTGGTCCCAGAAATTACTTGTTAAACATGAGATGATCATCTCATTAGAAGATAAAGGGCCAAATTATGAAATCGGTGGTGCAAACGGCTTCCCAAACTGACTCTGTATGGCCTGGTTATGTGAAAAGGAAGAAAATAGGTCAAATGGGGCTTATAAATGGGTGGAGACCACTGTGTGATGTGTCATTGTCGCTGTTCACTGCTGAGTTGGAGACGTGGTCCCTAAATTTCTTTTGCTAATTTCTCCCATTTCGACCAGCAGTTTCGAGATACGTCACTTGCAGGTAAGAGCTCTTGCAAAATCTATCTTTTTCAGTGGTTTATATTTTGGATTTTCTCACCTAGGGGTCTTCCGTGAGCCTGTTAGGGCCTCCACGTGCAAATTCACACCTTTAGTGGGTAAAGGAGCGATTGGGTCACTCATTCTACCCAAACAGGTGTGTCTGGGTCGCTCCTATCGGGCATAAAGGAGAGATTTGAGTTCGCTCTTGTGAGGCTAAAAGGTGCAACTTGGTCACTTCTGTAAGGCTGTTTTGAGTGACCTGGTCGCTCTTTTTGGCTAGACAGGTTCGACCTTGTCCTTGGGTGGCCTTTTTGCTAAAAGTTGTGGCTTACAGTTGTGTTTTTCTTATGCAAGATGCATGAGATTAAGTGGTGAGAGAGAGACTGGAAAGACCTCTGGGAGGAGGCATTACGGGACTGGAATGTACGTGATGCACTAGCCCGTTGTGGGTTACTGAAGTTCATGCGGATTCTCCTTAATAAGAGCTTACATATACTACTGCAGAATCTAGTGAGCTTTTGGGACATTGGGGAGGAGGCCTTCATGATCCAAGGGCAGCATGTTGAGATTACATTGTTGGATGTATATTTCTTGACTAGGCTCCTTATGTTGGGAGTGGTTGGCGACTTGGCGCCAGTACTGTCTCGTGGGGAGACACTAGAGGAGCTGTGTGATAGGAATTATTACATAACTGCATATGTGCATGGCTCACACATCTTGACATGTGACATTGAGTACTTGTCGACATGTGATATTGTGACCATGTTGTTGCGTATCTTGGGTTCCGCGGGGAGCCACAAGATATCTAGAGGTCAGCTACAGATGGTAGAGCATGCCATGAGGGGCACTTACTACGGATGGGCCTAGATGTACCTTCTGGAGGTTCGGTGTCAGTTGAACCATGCGAGGGCATCTGGGGGAGGATTTTGTTTTGGTTCCTTCTTATGTCCTTTATTTTTTGAGAAAGTACCTACTCTACGGCCGCATCAGGCAGTGCGGGATAGTGATCCATGGGAGCCTCAGATGAGTAGATGGTGCCAGATGATGATGAAAGAGGTCGACAAAAAAGTGGGACACTTATTTACAGATGATCTGTTAGAGCAGTGGTGGAAGATTCTAGTGGTTATTGAGGAGTACTCGTATGCGGGTATGGACTATCATGGGGACCTTGAGATGCCCGACCTCGAGGCCAGGTGTGGGGACCAGCTGGTATGTATGTGTGATGTTTTTGTGTTCATGTTTATACATAGTGCAGTGTATCTGGTTGATAGTTGTATGATTATATGCATAGACTAATGGCGTCTTTGTTTGTGTATGCAGATATTGGTCCTCTCCCACCGCTTGGGTATCAGAGGCGGGTGGTTGCAATGGTCGAGGCAGCGGTCCCTACGGGGCCCCCTTGCAGGTGACAATGGGAGGTGGACGCTATTTTTCCACACTTGGAGGGGCTTACTGAGGGGATCTCTGACATCGAATGGAAGCATTTAGAGAATGAGCTAATCATCGTCATTCATAGTGTGCCTCCAAATTGGACCGCTGTGATGAGGAGGATGGTCATGGCCTGCGATTACCTTCATCGAGTGGTGCCAGGGGATCTTCTTGCAGAGGACGATGAGTCCTCTAAGGAAGATGATGATACTGAGCCAGATGATGAGGATGAGTATGGGTCAAATTAGCAGCTAGTGGGGCTGCCCCTAGTGCATTGGTGCACTTAGGAATTTTTGCATCACTATGTATAATCAGCTGAGAAAGCATATGTGGCTTCTCCTTTTGTACTAGACATATTTTGGACATGCGATTTATATATCAATATATTTTTTATGCACATGGATGCGGTTTTTATGGTTTTATATGTGAG
Organism: Pseudotsuga menziesii; assembly: GCA_001517045.1. Lineage (NCBI taxonomy): Eukaryota > Viridiplantae > Streptophyta > Pinopsida > Pinales > Pinaceae > Pseudotsuga > Pseudotsuga menziesii. Next base: position 241,048 of record LPNX010862101.1, read on the forward strand.
TCTTTTTATGATGATGTGAAATGAAATTCCTATGTGATGTATTTTTACATGTGTATGCATGTTTATATATGATGATGCATGATTTCGTGTTTGTATGTTTCCTATATGCGATTATCAATGTGCCAATTTAGAATGTCATTAGCTATTTGATCTGCTACACTATTGCGGCTTCTGGAAACATGTGTGAACGTAATGCATTTGAATGTTCTAACTATCTGTTTAGTGTGCAGGAATTTTCTAAAGAGGAAGGGAGCATATACCCAGTAATAGTTGTTCAACTGAGAGATGAGCAGATGGGAGTCTAAGAAGACGTCGATATGGCCGATTCCCAACTGGAGGGCACCGGCTAAGAGGCCATTGACACCATCATATTTTTCCTAGTTTTTGGTTGCAATGCCCACGCATATTCTATCGATATGAATTAATTCATGCGATGGGGAGTAGATGACCCATGCAGCTGAGGCAAGGTTTGGAGACCATCTGCTAGCTCCGTCAGCAAATCCAATGTATCGACACAAGGTAGAATCCATCTAGAAAAATAAAGGAAACACTACATAAGAATCACTTTGAAAAATGTGTAAAACAAGAAAGGACAAGACTATGTTACAGGTTGAGTTGACGTCACTTAAAGAGGTGACGTTAGAGGGAAAGTGGTTTGGACTTTCAGGGGATCAGTGGTCATTCCTTTGTGTGACATGATGAACCCTAGGAGATGGCCCATTGGGACACAGAAAACACACTTGAAAGGGTTCAAGCATATTTTGTACTTCCAACATCGCAAGAAGGCTTGCCGCAAGTCATCCACGTGTTGTACTTGCTCTTGTGACCGCGCAATAAGGTTGTCAAGATAGACCCACGTGATGTGGATGAGGTCATGGAAACAGTGTGTCATGGAACGCTGGAAGGTGGCTCCAGCATTTTTCAGACCAAAGGGTATTACTCAATACGTGAATGTGCCCCATGGGGTTGTGAATGCATTCTTGTAACGATCTTCTTTCCAGATATGAATTTGGTTATATCCGGAAAAGCCATCCATGAAGGAAAATGCCTCATGTCCAGCACATGCATCGATAATCTGATCGATGAAGGGTGTTGGGAAGTTGTCTTTGGGACACACCCAATTCAGATCATAGAAGTCTATGCAAACATATATGGTACTTTGTTTTGTATTCATAGGAACAGGATTTGAAACCCAAGTGGTGTACGCAATGGGGTAAATGAATTCGACTGTGCGTAGCTTCTCTATTTCAGCTTTGACAGTGGAAAATTTAAAGGGATGGATTGGTTATTGCTTTTGGCACACGGGAGCCACATCAGGCCATGTGTCGATGTGGTGTTCCACAATGGATGGATCCAACCTGGGCATTTCATTCTAGGACCAGGCAAAGATATCACAGAATTCTTGGAAGAGCGCTTTGTAGGAAGAGACTTCTTCCGAGGAGCAAGATGCCCCCAGCATGATTTCCTCAATAAGATCAGGATTGGTTGAGATGTTGATTTTGATGTTTGGAGAGATGTTAGCCATGTTCCCTTCTTCAAAGGCATCTGTTATCGGGATGGGATTCTTGAACCAGTCGACTTTCCCATGAATGAAATATTTTGTTTCCACGGAAAAATAGTCAGACTGCGACAAAATTTCTTCAGGAAGGAAGAACGAGCGATGGTGCATGTCGTCCCATGATTATTCCAGAGCTGTTAAGGCTTCAAGTATCTCCTCATCGTTATGAAATCATTGAAGAGACAGGTCTGATGGACAATCAGTTATGGTGGAGATAATGGAGTCTGTGGAACTGGACATGGTGTCTGAAGAAGGAGGTGGGGGATGGACTTCTTCGATCAAAGTGATCTCAGATTCAAGGGCATGTTATTGAAGGTTGGATAGGGTCGTTCAAAACTCAGACAAGGCCTGGTAGTGGTGAGAATAGTGTCCATACAATCCGCAAAGGGTGCAAGAATAGTTTGTTCTCAATGACTTGTTTCTCACTATTGGCCCGCTTGGGAGTTCAACCAAGGGGATATTCTCTGTTGTGTCCATGGAGTCCAAATGCGCACAAATTATGGGAATATTGAGGCAATTTTGAGTTGGATGGCCCTATTCTTCACAGACAGGGAAAGGCATGATCTATCGAGGTTCAATGGTAGCTTTCACATTTTTTCCCCTGGCCCTTTTGGGGTGGGGTGGTGTGGGTGCGGGTGTAGTGGTTGGTTTTTGCGGGCCGGGTGGGGGATGAGATTCAACTGCAATGGGTTATATGGGGGTTAAGACTACCGAGGGAATTGGATATTGGGCCTACGGATCGATGTACCACACGAGAATCCCCAATGTGAAATTGGGTAAGTTTAAGGTAGCCATTACTGGCTTACTCATGACACCAGGTGGGGGAAATAGGAAGGGAATTGTGTGAACTGGGGAGGATCCCAGATAACTCCCTGATGGTTTCATGTGGGGATGGGGTTGTGGTTGCAGCTGCGCATATTGTTGCAGTTGGGGATGATGTTGCAGTTGTTGATGATGTTGTGGCTGTGGATGGTGTTGTGGCTATGGTTGGGGCTGCAACTGTGGTTGATGTTTGGGTGCAGTAGTGCTGGATGAGAGCATGCACAAATCCATAGTATCATTTTGTGTCAGTGATGGTGACACTAAGGGGAAGGAAGCCATCATGGGAGTATCGGAAAACAACCCAGGGTCCACATTCAACAAAGGGGATGCAGGTATGTTGTCAACCATGGTGTTGGCCATAGGGATAACATTGCCAGGTGCAGTTATCCCTTACAGATTGATGGTATTGATCGTAGGGATAACATTGGCTGGTGCAGTTAGCCCTTGCGGATCGTGATAAGTTAGCTGGTCAACCGTCATGATTTTCCTGTCGTAAGGGAACATCATGAGATGAAAAATAGTTGATGCTATGGCTCTCATAGCATACATATAACTTCTCTCGAGGAGAAGATTATAGTCCAACTGAGCATTGACAACCTCTATGTCAATCAATATTGTTTTCCTGACTAATGTGATGGGAACGTGTGGAAGTATTCCTAGGGATTTAGTGGAGTGGCCATCATAATCCCATAGAGTAGTAGAGGACGGTTGCAGAATTGGGGATCCAAGCTTCTGCCAGACTAAGGTTGACATAATGCATGTGGATGCCCCCTCATCCACTATGCACCAGTGCACAACCAAATTCTGAATGGATACTGGGATTTGGAAGGCAACGGTTGATGGCATCCGTGGTTCTCTGTTCTATGTGTCGAATGTGATCAACTTGGAGTCAGAGGGATCTACGACACCGAGGGAAGCTAGTAAGGATTTCCACTATGTTCGGAAAGTTTTAACTACCTCAAGAGCGGACATAGCCATAGGTGTTTGGGCCAAGTCATCCACAATTTTGTAGCTTATAGTAGCTCTAGCAATGACGTTGTTGGAAACCCGCCATATGGGGGGGCATGGAGGAAAAGGGGGTAAATGAAGAGGTGTATTGGTTGTTTTGGATGTGGATGCCACTGATGGGTCAGCAGGTTTAGTATTAGTTCCGTACTTATTTTGTCTGGTATGTAAATTGACCTCTTTGGTTCTCAAGGCTAGTAGGTGGTGAACACATGTTTCTGCTATTGGTGGTGCCCCCAAGGCATTAGGATTGGGTTTACAAGAGCAGGTGCAGTTGCTACTAGTCCTTGGACTGGTAATGGGTTTTGGAGCACCATGGGTGGAGGTCCTGGTGGTGCCGGGTTGGGTTGAGCTGGGGCTGCCATATTTGTAGCATGTTGAACCTCGTTGTGAATGGATTGCTTAGCTCGACCCATGTAGGGGTACCCATGTGTATAGTTCTCGTAGACCTCGCATAGTTTGCACACTTGATTCGTGCGTAATGGAGCATTGCATCTAGGTTGGTTTGGTTGCTAGGGATTTTGAGCTGGCCGGTTCACCCCAGAATTCTTGGAAGGATTTGGTTGTTGACCACCTCCTTGCAATTGGTTGTTGCCTTGATTACTTGCTTGGTTGTTTCTGGCTTGCCCTTGTTGGTTATTAGGGGCTGGTTGGGTGGGACGGTTTTGTTGTGCAAACACTTGTCCCAAAGGAGCAGGAGGAGCTAGGACGAGGGTTTGGGTGGCTTGCACGGGTGGTACATAGTAGACTTAGGGGGCTAGGGGTGCTACAAACATGGGAACCTATCCCACATATTGTTGCGTCGGTCAAGTAGGTGGATGGGTCTGCTGGTGTGGCATAGGTTATGCATAAGAAGTTGCAGCTTCAGACTAGGACATCATTCTTGCATAGTCATGAGCTTGGTTTGGGTAGGAAACACAAGGGGTGTTAGTTGGTTGCGGTGGCATCACAGGTGGTGTTGGATGGTGTTGTGGTTGGTGGGAGACAGAACCTATGATGACATATGCGGTGTGGGATGCCCCCAATGCATCATGGTAGGAAGTTCCTACACAGGGAGCATCTGGAATGATATTGTAGAGGTATCCAAACTGTCAGTAAATGAGGTCAAACTGTTGGGCTTTTAAGATGGCATCTTCCTCTGTTTGGGGACGTTTGAATGTGACATCCTTGGCTATAGGTGGTAGCAATGTTTTCAAGAACCAGTTCAGGAATATCCTATCATTAATCTTGATCTTCCACAAGATGCGATGTCACCTCCACTCATGGATGTGATTGGTGATGTGGGTCGCAGTGTTTTGGTGGAAAAATAGCAAGATTTCCACTCCTTCATCATATCTGACGGGGAGTTGGAAATACTGCAAGAACATAAAGGCCAAGGAATTGAAGTCTGGTTACTTGGCTTGTGGTAGCTCAATGTACCACTTGGCTGTAGCACCTGTGAGGGTGCATTGGAACAATATAAGTCTGATCAAATCATCTATGATGTTGTTTGATGAGCACCATAGGTGAAATGTCATGATATGGTTTTGGGGGCACTCCCCTACCTTCCCTTCAAACTTAGGAATGTCTGAGGGGAGCTTGGTTGGCATGGGAGGCCAAAAGGTTTGATGACAGATGGGGTCATTGGTTAACCTAGCCAAGTCAGGAAGGTTGAGGTGTGCCATGAAAGGGAGGTTTGACCCAAGGTTGATGTGTGACGGACTAGTGATGGTGGTGGGGTTTGCAGGAATATGATGTACCTGCGTGACTGGGGCTACTTGTAGTATAGTTGTGGAAGGGCCACTGCCCCCAGCTATGGTAACCAACACAGTGTGAGAGGAAGGGAAACTACCCCATGTATGATAGGAGGGACAGTGTAGGTGGAAGGGCCAATGCCCCCAGACATTCCTAGTGGGATAGTGTGAGTGGACAGGGAACTGCCCCCGACCATGCCAAGTGGGACATTTTGACTGGTAAATGTGAGTGGAGTTAGCTAACTTATGACAGTCTGCATGACGGTGCTAGGACCACCAGCAGGGGTATTGGTGGTGGCGTGGGGTATGGACGTGGGTCCACGGCCAATCACCAAGCCAAAAAATGGATTCAAGTTTGCACCGACCATGGGGCTCGATGGTGTAGTGTGTATATCTGGATCATATTGATATGATTTTGAGTCTGAATCAGAGGTTGTGTGGCCTTCTGATGGTGTAGAGGGTCGTCGAGAATGGTCTCGACGGTGTTGGTTCCAGGAATTGAACTATGGTGGATCGCCTCTTAGGCTTGAGGAAGAGCATGGTAAATCAATTGTGTCTGGTTGGTAGATGAGGTGGTGAAATATGGTAGTAATGTTCTAGACCCCTATTTTAGTGGCTTCCTATTGGCTTTCAGGTGGTCACTTGACCACCAAGACTACCAGGAGACAGCGCTTGGATTTTTCTTCACGAGAGTGCTAGTCAATCGGTAGGGGTCGTTACCCATTTTGCTTGGAAATTCCTCTCAGCGGCCAGCTACTTTGGGGTTCTCATGGTACTCCTCACAATTAGTTTCATGGTTTAGCCTAAGTACTTCCCACAGTTAAGGCAGTCAGGGAATTATGTCCTCAAAGACTGCAAGTGTTTGGAATAGTGTAAATTAATAACTTGTAATGGTTGGCTCAGCGTAATGAACTGAGTTTGCTTGTTTTATTTGGTATGGTTATGTGCATGTCCATTGTATTGTTGTTATACTTGGTGGCTCTTGTATGGTTTATGAATATTTTGCAGAGATTTTATGGTTTATTGCAAAACTTATAACATGGGTAAGTTGTTATGAAACTAGTAAATTGTGAACATAAAAATTAAAACATGCCATAAATGAATCTGAACTATGGTAGACTTACTAGGTGATTGCCTTACACATGTATTCCTCTTCGACCAGGAAAGAGTGTTGGGCTCTCAACACAATGGGACTAATCTCATTCCTAGATCCTCAGGTCACTCTTCGAGTGCAAGGTCGGTCAACAGGGAGGACATGAACGCCATGAGACCCCCTGGGCCTACCACCCCCTCTACCTTCCAAGTCACCCGTTTTTGGTCGTCTCAAAAAATCATAAGTGAAGTGCCTATTACTATACGATCTTCCCTTCATCTTATCCCAGAATACCCCGAAGGGTGATGACTAGGCAGAGGAGGAAGGGCTAGGCAAGGTGTTAATTTCCAATTAAAAACTGAAATTTAACCTACAGTAATGTATTCAAGCCTTAAAAAAGATTCATTATACTATTAACCAATTAAATTTATCATTGATTTACACATATTTTATGAAAATGAAAACATACTACTGGACAGAGGCAGCTGAGCCGCACTAACAGTCCAGACAGCTTAAAAAACTAAATCTGAGAGACACATTGCCCTTTTCAAGGAAAATGTGGTGAGGGGGTCTGCAAATTTTCCCAAAATCAGGCGAGGGGGTCGCTCAGAAACTAAAAATAGGAGCGATCTACTCCCTGAGAAGGAAGTCACACCTTTCAGTCCTGAATGAGTGACCTGGTTGCCCCTTTCAGCCCGATAAGAGCGATTTGGCCTGAAAACTTGAATTTTTTTAACCTAAACTGGGAACTGTCGACAGTAACTTGTACCGTGGCCGAACAGGCTCGGTTTGGCCTTAAGGAGGCTCAGATGTGAACTAAAATGTAGAAAAACAAAGATATAAACTAGATTTAACATAAATTTGACCTAGGTTAAGAAAACAGAAATAAAAACTAAAACTTGAAAAGAAAGTACAGGGATCCTGTCATGGGATCGACCCAGTATGGTCGCTAGTTCTGTAGTAGGGATTCCACCCTAGCTATAGGCAAGAACAACTAACTTCTGTCTATAGAATGGAAGGGTAGGGTTCCTGTTGGTTGAAAGAAAACCTGCAAATCAATGTTAGAGCTAAGCTATGAAAACCCTGCAGGAAATGGTTAGAAAACAAAAGATGGCTATAGGAAATCAAAGGAAAACCTGCACCAAACCATTAGCAAAAAAAATAATCTAAAAGTATAAGATATCAACAAAAAAATAATGGTTATACCTTCTCTATGGAAATGGGCCACCATGCCCTACCTTTGGGAGCACCTCTCAATGGGATGAAAACTTGGCTTATGGAGCAATGGAGGAGAGGGGGGGTGAATGACTTGAGAGTCAAAGGGTCTCAAGGAACTCACACGAGCATCATAACGATAGGGAGAGAAGGAGTGTCTTGAGAGTGACTCCCACCCCTCTATTTATAGTTTTTTCTAGATATTTAGGGCTTTAAGCCCATGGTTAGGGCTTTAGCCCCTTTTTTGGGATTTAAGCCCCTTTCGCCCAATTCTTAGCTCCTTTGGGGGTTTTAAGCTCTTTTGAGGGGTTGTATCCCCTTTTAGGAGGTTTTAGCCCCTATGAGAGATATTTTGGCTCTTTTTAGGGGTTTTTAATCCCTTTTCATGTTTTTGAGCCTTTCCGAGGGTGTGGGGGTCAAATGAATTTAGTTAAATGGATGTCTTTAGGTGGTGTAGGTCATGTAGATATTACTGAGGGATTTTTTGGGTTAACACAACTGGTAAGGATATGATGTATCAACATTCATGCCCATCTATAGTGTTTTGGCTACTTCAATCCAGTTTTTCCTTTTGTGTCCCAACATATTGGATGTCAGTACTCAGATGGAGAAGTGCCATTTTACATTATAACAATCAGCATACCACATATTGAGTCAAGGAATCCCAAGGAATATTCATGATTCAGTCTAGCAGACTGAGAAAAGGTCACAAACCAATTTAGCAGCCCAAAAAAGGTCACAGCTTATTGTATCTTCTATTGATTGTGGTCTTACCACTGCATGGATCTACATTTGAAATATATTTGGTCCATTTTTATTGGCAACCAGCTCTCCCAAAAACATCCACATTTGGCCATCAAGCAATTTTTTGGCAACCTTTGTGGAAAGTGGGCTTTCCACTATGGATCTACTCTAAAGTCCAAATGTCATGTCCACTTTAGCAGAAGTCAACTTAATCTCATTTGTTGTTTAAGAATCAAAAGGAAAGCAAGCAAGCAATTTGTTCAAGAATCAACTTAAATTATACCCTTATTTCAAGAAATAGAATGCTTCAAGGAAATATAGTCGATAAATAATTACTGTATAATGTTGAGTGAACTTTTGAAACATGCTATGTCAAAAGGGATAGAAATGAAACAAAGAGCAACATAAATGTCTTGAGTTTTGAGTGGCTCTTTGGGTCCAATAGTTTTTCATTACATAAAAATATCAAAAGGGTTGAATCATGGAGCATCACTGGTTATTGATAAAGGATAATGATATTACAAATCTTGTTCTATAATAAGTTGTTTCAAGCTGCAAAATTCAATCTCAACACCAAACTCCTTCCCTGCATTTAAATAACAAAGCACTGGAGACTCTAATATTGGGAAGACCAATAGTGAAATAATCGGCTAAACACCATATAAACTCAAATAAATCTAAACATATGTACTTACAAAGTGTTAAATGTGCAAAGAGTGAAAACACCAACACCAAGAATTGTAGGATCGGGAAATGCATGGATCAACAAATTACTTCTAGACTGATTGAATCTATAAACAAATTACTTATGGGTTATGTTGCATGTATATGGATCAACAAATTATTTCCTTGATGTAACTATGGTTTAGGGAAGTTTGGATATGATACGGGTGGAATAAAATTTAAATAAAAATAACACATGAATGAAAACAAAAGAAACTGAAAAAATTGCACATACAATCCAAGAAATTGGATAGGATATGTTTGGATATAGTGCACCATACACACTTGATGCACCCACATAGATAGCACATGAGAAAATTTTAATCTAGTCCAAAGCCTACAAAATCTTGAAGCTTCTAATCAAGTTTTTAAAGTAAAATTTAAATTTTGCTTCCAAAAATTTCACTCTCACTCGAAAATCAAATTTAGCACACAAATCTTTGAGTTTTCTTCTCTTCTATATAATTTAAGATACATAAGTTAATGACTTGATAACTCTGCTTCAAACTTGATGGAAGGTGAAGACTTAATATTGCAATATTCTTTTGGGTGGCATACAAAATGATTCGCAATCTCTTTCTCAACCATCTCAAGCTTGCAATTTTAAATAAGGACAGATCTAAACCAACAACTGGGAGCCTTCTTTGGGAAGCCCATTCATTGGAACAAACTTAAGTTATTATCTGTTTTAGCATATATATATACATGGGTAGAGTGTATGAAATTTTTAACTGCATTTTGCAGATGAATGCGCATCAGATATGTGACCAAAGCATGTTCCCATCTGGGACCAGAACTTCCAAATCAGCAAATAGCATATATGTATGTCAAATACGTGATATAAGTGTATCACACATTTACAACAGTGCATCCAACAGATTAAAAAAAAAAAAGCGCAACACAAAATTGTTAATCAAAGATGGCCAAAGTTGGTGAGAGTCTGTCCAATATATCCTATCCCTCCAGCCTTTCATTTCATATTTTTCCATTTTATGTAATATGCAATTTTTACTCTAGGTTTATAGTGCACGTGGCTATTGGAAATATACCCCATATTTTGAAACTGGTAGCATATAGAGTAACTAGATTCAATCTTCTGAAATTATTAGTAATGTAGTGTCAAATCAGATGACTTGAAATGGTTGCAACAATTTAGTTGAATAAAATTGGTAGAATATGACACCTTAAGAGGATCTGAAAAATGAGTCCAGATCATTATAAAATTTGGGAAAGTAGGAGAATTTTCAAACTCCAAATATCTTTAAAGTGGGGAATCATCACAAGACACAACTTAGAATAGAGGATGAAGTAGTAGTACGAACCATGCTATTGTTAAGCTTTATTTATCATGCAACCATGAGGGCCAAGTTTAATTTGCAAAAAAATGAACTGTGCCTCCTAAGTTAAATTCCTGTTAATCTCTTAGAATGCATGGCTTCAACTTTCAACTTAAGAAATATATTTTCTCAACAATTATTATTGTTTTGTATTTGGATGACCTTTTGATGACAGGAATTTCCATGAAATAAAATTCATCCTTAAAGGATGCTTTGAATCATGCCTTCTTCATGATTGATTTGGGACTGTTGAGCCAATTCTTGGGGCTTGATATTTTTCAATCATCCCTTCGAATAAAAGTACATTAGTACAAATATGATTCATACTTGCTAAAAAAGTTCAAAATGAAATATTGCAATCCAAGAAAGACCCCTTTCCTCTCAGGAGTTAAGCTTGAAGAAGCAAAATCAACTCCTTTGGTGAACAATACTATGTACATAAGCTAGTTAGTTGTATTCCCTATTTGAATCACAATCGACCTGATATTTATTATGTAGTGAGTGTGGAATATATACATATAGAGTATGCACATGATATCCATTGCAAGGAAGCAAAGAGAATCTTTCACTTTGTGCAAGGAACCAAGACACATGGAATTCACTATGTTCCAAAATATGACCTAGAGTTAGTTGGTTTTGCTTAATCTGATCGGGTAGGTGATAACACTAATAGAAAATAAACTTCTAGATATGTGTTTATACTTGCATATGAAGCAATAAGCTGGTAAAGTAAAAAGAAAAGTGCAATTTCGCTTTCTTCTACAAAGGAAGAATACAGAGGAGTTGTAAATGCAACTACTCAATATGTATGGTTGCAAGGCATACTTTGAGAGTTTGGGATTCAGTATGGCACTTCCACAGTCATATTTTTTGACAATCAAAGTGTTATTTGAATCTCAATAGACCTGATATAGAGGCATTGAACCAAACACATAGATATCCATATGCACTACATCAGATGACATTGCATGATGAGGTCATTGCTCTGCACTATTGTGCATCATCTAACCAAGTTACATACATATTCACTAAGGAATTATCTGAGAATACATTCTGAAATATCAAATCACTACTTGGGATATATGATCACATGGTGAATACTAATTGAAGACAATATTTCTCAAAATTTTGTTCATTGCCATGTTTTGAGGGAGGATTTTCCCCTTGTGGTTTTGCCTCTTTCCTTGTTTTTATGGACAAGAAATATGTAAAGAGTGAGTAATAATTGTTTCTAGGATATATCTGTCTGATATATTTCTGTTATTTCACATAATTTAGGCTTAAGGGAGGTTTTAGAATAATCGCAAACCCATTCCCATACATAAGATACATTAATTAATATTTATGGTTAATTTCCTACGTCCTACACTACCTGGTTAGCATCCACTTGCACCACTTGGTCAAAAAGTTCCATAACTGCCTCCAGAACTCCCTTCATATAATATTGATAAGATTCTGACAACTATATAGAATTCCTAGTTTAGTAAGTGTGCATTTTTTCCTTGTCCATAGTTAAGTTGATTTTCAACAGCTTTAAGGAAAAAAGGTTAAAGCTAGTCACATGGCAACTACCTTGTTTTTGGCATAACTCGTCCTCCTTCTTGTTCTCTCTTGAAAGCATGTGTATATTTAATGTCCATCACTTATCAGATGACACACATCATTCAGCTAATTCATGACCTTCTTGTACTGATTTGGAAAGTGTTTTATGCACCTAGGGGTATTTTTTACTTTTAGTAAGTATGCTATTGTTAGGGTTCAACTTGCATCCTTAGGAATTGGAATATCTGATGTAATTATATATTTAGAAAAAATATTGTTTTATAAGGTTATATGATATAAACTTAGGCAATGAAAGTTAGTGTTATGCACCAATTTCAATCTCCAATTTTTAGTGGATCTGTGCATGTCTTGCAGCAATTTTTTGTGAGTTCAATTGTACTAAGACTAGGCTAAATTTCCACACCCATGTGTGTGAAAATAAATTTAAGAGACATTGACAATTAATGAAATTCATGTATGAATTATTTGAAGAGGGTTATTGAGACTCCAACATTTATTTCATGAGTTAATGAATTCGGATAAGAGGACAAAAATCATAAATCTAAATCATTGCTCCATAATACCGAAATGATGTTTCCCAAAAGGATCAAGTACAAATATGACACATCAAAGGTTCTGCACAAGTTTTTAGTCACATATCCTTGTTTCCATGTTGGATGATGAATGGAAGTATGTGGAAAAGTTAATAAGGAATCCTTGGATAGTATGGAAAGATATGGGAAGTCAGAAAATGAAATGAATAGAAAAGTTTGGATGTAAGCAATCGATTTGGAACCTCATAATTGCATAGTAAATAAAATAAGAAGATGACATTGAATAAATGAGAGGAATAAGCAGAGTGCAAGATGACGAAGCCTTGTGAACCATCCTCAAGAAAAGGAAATGAATAAAGCATGAAGGCAGGGAAAGTATATGAAAAAAATGTATGGAATTCTAGTGCAAAACTGAAGACATAAGATAATCTGGAAATATACATTGAAGGAACCTATTTTCCATTGATTCCAAAGGAGGATAAATATCATGAAGTATGCATTCATTGCATAAATAAAATAAAATAAGAAAAAAAACTAATATGAGGAAAATCAAAAGGTATGCATTAAATGAATGAAATACCATGAAGCATGCAATCAACACAAAAATGAAAACAACAGAAAATAACTAATCTAAGGTAAATGAGAAGGTATGCATCAAATGAAGGAATCCATGTGGTAATAAAAGATAATGCACTAACAATAGAGTGCCCAGATGAGAGAATGATCAAAATTGGCACACAGAAGGGGAGTACTATAATCAGAACAGATGAAGCCTACACTTCATAAGTATTGATATCCACAGCTTCATGAGGTGTTGACATCAATGCAAAAATGGAATATTGTTGAACCTTGGTATTTTCATTGATCTCAAATGTAAAAAAAGGAACACATGAAGGGAAGAACAATGGATAGATTAACATTGAACAATAAGGATGCATAAATAAAATAATATTAATGGATACGATAAGGAGATGGATGTTTACTCTTGCATAAACACGTTTAATGAAGTTAGCACAAATATAACATGAAGTTTATGTGCCAGTTTGAAGAAATATATGATGAAATCCTATATATGAAATCTAGTTTTAAGAAGTATATGAATTCCAATTTGAAGAGGGATGAATTATGATCTTATCACAATGGATATGTTTATTCAAAAGGTTTTGGTCATTTAGTCGTTAATTTAAAATTTCTAGGTTAACTAGTTAAACCAACACCTCTTTAACTAAACTAAAAATTTACACATAGTTTCATGACATAGTTTTAAAACCAACTATAATATTTAACCCCAATACATGACCTGATGTGGGTATTCCATGTACAACCACATGAAATTCCATTTAATTTATAAAATAACTTATAAAAGTTAATAAAGCATGGTACTAACATCTTAGTTCGATCAATAATATTTTCATTAAAAGCTTTATCATAAACAAGATAAGTTGTAACCTTCTTTATTGATAAACTAGAGACAAATCCTATGGGAAATTATGATATGTGACAGCCATATACAACCATATGGATTTCCATTATCATATTTCCTACCAAGAGTCATAGTTAGTAATATGATAAATCTATCATTTAATTTAACAATAAGTGTGCACAAGTAGACTTCATGAAAAACATCATAATAATCATACAGGAACATATTAGAAGGTTATAAGTACTTATATTGATATATGAAACTGGAAGTAACATGACAATTTTCCTCTTAGACATAGACCTCTACCGGGCATATATTTTCCCACCAAAATATCACCCTCGAGTTGAGGTCCTGAAATCTCACACTAGAAGGTGTCTTTTAGGATGGAACCTAATGGATAATGCACTTCCTTCCTTGGGATTGTCCCCTTCTCCCATTAATGGTTCATTTCTGGATTGTCCCCTTCTCCCATTAATGGTTCATTTCTGGATTGTCCCCTTCTCCTAGAGCACCACTTTCGACCTCCAAGTTCAAAACTCATCTTCAATCCCTACTAGAGCATTCGAAACTAGAGAGAATCTAGGCCTATATTCCCATCCAGGATTGCCACCATCTCCCTCAGGCTCTAGCGTAACTAGGATGAGATTTCCATGTATAATTTTTCCCCTCTCCTATTGTATTCTCTCAATGAAACAACACTTCTTACCTCCCAGGTCAAAGCACAAAATTGAATCTCCAATGGAGCATTCGAAACAAACGATAAACAACTCTCCTTAAACAAAAAGTCAAATCCCCACCAGGGAATTCACATCAAATGGATACTACTACCACAGACACCCTTTGGATCCCTAACAATTCATCTAAACACATGAATAATTGGTCTCCAATACCAATATAATGATTCACCAGATCCTCATAGATCTGCAGGAAAAAATAACTACAAAATTGTGTAAGTATAATGGCCAAATCTCCCTTTGGAATTCATAAGCTAGTCATATCCTTGATCTACTCTACTCCAATACCTACATAAACCATGAACAAACAACCTCTTGAGAATTCGAATTGATTTATCCTAATCAAAATTTCCTCCAAGATTCTGACTCTAGACCATTAGAGAAGGACTCCCAAATCACTAGGGATTCCTAACAAACACTCAATGACTCATTCAAGTATTCATTGAGCCACTTGAATTCATTGATACAAACTCTAAAGCACTGGAAGGGACACTTCCCATAAGTGGATAATTTTAATTCTTCAAAAATAGCTCCAAAATCCTTTAACTGGCTCTTACTTTCTCATAAGTTACTCGTCCTTCATGAGTATGACCTGAATTTACTGATAATTTACTTCCATGCATTGGAGACCACTCAAATTCACAAGGAAAGACTCGAATTCACCCATGATCACTCTCATCCACTAAAGGAAACTCAAATTCATCTTATTAACTAAGGCTTATTGACTTTAACCTTGAAAAATAGATTAATTAACTGAAGCCAAACTCCACTTATCCAACTGACTCTAACTAACTGTTAGTTACACTAGTTTCACTGGTGTAAATGGAGACTAACTCAAAATTAACTAATTGTAACTCATTTTAACTCAAACCAAATCAAATTAGCTTAATATAACTTAGTTAAACTCAAACTAACTTAGATCATATGATTGTAACTCAGTTAAAGTCAATCTGACTCAAATTAACTGGCATTAACTCAATATTAATTGAAATTAGATGATAGTAACTCAATTTAACTGGATAAACACTCTAAATAGAGTGGAGTTATAATAATTAGGGGGATGATTGGCTCCAGATTATCAATTAGGCACATAATACATGAACGAAGTGATAGTGGGTCCCATTAACAACTAGATGAGGAATATTCTCTCCAATGAGAGCACAATTACTGCAAGCATCTACATGTAAGACATTAATTATGGGTTTTAGTACCCCTATAGTCCAAAATTAACAAAATTAGGAAGGATAGAGTGATGTTAGGGGGAACTACAACTCCTAACCCCAACCCCTTCTCATATGAGGGTATTTCACAAATATTGTGAAATTTTGTTGCAAATAACTACCGAAGACATAGATCTTAGAAGATAGTTGTAGAAGATGATGATCGAAGAAAGTCATAGATAAATGTAGAAGACGCAAATAAGAGAAGATCACGGATAGTTGTAGAAGAAAATATCATAGAAAATCACAAATAACTATAGAAGACTCAAATTAGACGATGTTGTGAATAGTTGCAGAAGACACGGATCAATTGTAGATTATTGAGTGTACAAAAGACTCACAAAGTAAAAAGTGAAAAATATGCATATATTGGAAGGTGCATACGATATAGATATTGGAAAGTGAAAAAGAAGCATATATTGGAAGATGCATAAGACGTAGATATTGGAAAGTACAAAAGAAATAGAATACATATATGAGAGGGATCACATAAGGTGATCAAAGAAATAACAAATCACATATATTGAAATCTACGGGATGAAAGGACGCAGATCACAGAAACTAAATAGAACTTCATTTCACAACAGTTAGATGAGGCAAGGAGAGGGAGTTGCAGCTTCCTTCTAGTAAATGTTGGTAAAACTAATGAGTCAGTTCTCACAGTCAGGTTGGTTCCTAACAATAGTAAGTTGGTGCTTACACAATTGAATTTGTATCCTACTCAGGTTGGTACCTGTTTCCACAAGTAAATTCTTCCGCAATTGATATAAGTTCTTACAAGAAGGTTCGTGTAAAATACAAGTTAATGATTGTAAATTGCAATTTGGTGCTTGCATACTTGTCAAGTTTTCACCTAAGTGAGTTCATTCTCACATTCAAAGATTGGTGTCTCCCATTGTAATCAGATTATACACACACACACACACACATAGATATATATGTATATATATGTATATGTATATATGTATATGTGTATGTATATATATATATATAGATAGATAGATAGATAGATATATTAGGTTGGTTCCTGAGTGAGTCGGTGCTCACACTCAGCATTTGGGGTCTCCCATTGTAATCATAACTTTATGTATGTGTGTGTGTGTGTGTGTATTTCTAAGATATTGTGCACCAGAGTTTTATTGGTTGATTGAAATTGAACTGAAATATATTTTGAACAACAAAATTGTTAAATATAAACTCTATATTGATTCATTCCCCTCTTAGTATAAACAATTATTCCAACAAGAATTGGGAGGGTCACTGACTACACAGAATGAATGAATAGATGATAGTTGATAAAATCAACATGATAGGAATCCTAGTAAGAGCACAAACTTGACTCGACGAAAATTGATGGCCAACCATAAGAAGATAGTTGATATCCATAAACTTAAAAGGGAAAAATGAAAAAAAAAATGGGAAGAATTAAGGGACAATTTAATCCCCCCATTTTTAACAAGAGGAATATAAATAAGTAGGTTGAAATAATTATGCATCCAAAATTCCCACCTGATTCGATGGAAATTTGATAAGATGAGAAAGAGGGTGAGGCGTCTATTATAGTACCTTTTTCGATGGAGGAAACTTCAAAATCATTGCAAATTGTTATTCCTAAAGTTAAAACACCCATCAACCAATTTTCAACCCTTTTGAATGGTGGCCTAAGTGTAATACAAATCGTAGAGTCCAACTTAGGAATTAGAGCTAGTGGAGCTAGTATATGGTGTCAACTAAGTGAATGTGGTAGAATTTTTGAACGAATGATGATTTAAGTACAAATTAATGGTAATTGGATTAAATTTTCACTTGAATACGAAAGACAGAATTTTCACCTATTCTATTTAGAACACATGGCGGTAAATCCCTACTAGCAACATTGTGGATAAAACTATGTACCCCTTGGACATCTCACCTATCAACAAAGATTCAATAGATTAAGTATGACTATCTTGGTACATAAATCATCACAAATAACTAAGTACATCTACAACTAATAGTCCTAATATGTCTACTTCTTGTTGGAGTTATTATATATTAATAGGGGGGTTGAATCAATATATTGCGCAGGTTATAGTATATTGCACTTGCCAAAATTGGCACCTTTAAAAACTTTTCTGCAGAAATAATAATGCACATAGTTGCACGCAAAATATATAGAAATAAATTTATATAAAATTATATCTATATAGATAAATGATTACATATTTGGGAGACACGAATCTCCAAATGTGAGCTCCAAGTCACTCAGGCGCCAACATGATTTACAAGTATCAACCTATTGATTACAGGCACTAACCTATAAATACTTCTATATGTGCAAGCACCAAGTTGTTGAAATTCAAGAACCAACTTGAATGGATATTTGTCCCTTATGCACAAGATCCAACTCACAATATTCAGGAACCAACCTGTTGAATAATGAGATCTTCATTTGTCCTCTTCAATTGTTACTGAATGGAAGCAATGACTCTCAATTATATTTACGGACACTAACTAGAGGGAGGCTACAACCACCTAATTATTTTTGTTAGCTCCAACTGGAAGGAAGATACCTCTCCATTATTATTTTACCAGGACCAACCAGAAAGAAGCTATGACTCCCTTTCCTTGCCCCTTCATACCTCCCTGATTATTGTCCCTTCATACCTCCCTGATTATTTTACCAGCACCGACTGGAAGGAATCGATGACTCCATTTCCTTTCTCCTTCTTGCATCCCTAATAATAATATTTGTGCATAAATGTGGAAATTGAACCCAAGAGATAGAACAATTACACTCACAAAATTGCTAATCAATCATGCAAAATTCACACCAAAGGAGACTGAAATTGGGGCATAACACTAATTTGTATTCAATAAGTGTACAATAGGAAACCTTGTGAAGTAATAGGCTGCTGCAATATATCATTAAATGAGAGAATCGAATGCATAAAGATGCCATTCAAAATAGTCAAAAAGTAGGCTTACTAAATCTATTCAAAACCCTCATAGGTGCATAAAGCAGTTTCCAAATTTATGAAGATGCTCACGAATTTGCTAAGTCAAGTGGGAAAGATAAAGAGGGATGGAAATAAAACTCATGCATGATTTTATTTGGAGAAAAGGAAGGAGGGTGATGTGGGCAAAAAATAAGTCAACTACACCTAGTGTAGCTTTTCCTTTTGCCTTAAATCAGAATAAAACAAGGCATCTTTTCAGAAAAAGTAGATATGCACTTTGGAGGATTTGTAATAAATTAGACATGCTAAATTGGGTTTCCAAGATGTTTCCCAAGTGATCCATGACTTAGTTTTAGCATGTGTTTACTTCTAGGACTTGTAGATGGCAACTAGCATAGGATCGAATCTAGGAAACTAGGTAATAAGACAAAAATAATTAAAATTAATGTCTAAGGTAGGTGACTATGGGTTGATTATTATAACAACCCCCCTTAAGCCTGACTTTATTAATAAATATCAGAAAACTATAGGGCCTAGAAACAATTCTTAGTCACCCTTTACATACTGCTTGTCCATACAACCAAGGAAAGAGGAAAAAACCCATTGGGAAAATCCTCCCTTAAACATGGACAGGAAAAAACAAAATTTTGGAAATCTTGTCATCAATCATGCTTCATAGCATGATCAGCAATCCCCAATAGTGATTTGAGATTTCTGAAGGTCTTCTCAAAAAAAACTTTGGTGAATATGTCTTCTACTTGTTCTGAAGATGCACATAAGAGTAGATCAATGGTGCCATCATGCACAAGCTCTCTGATGTAATGCATATGGATTTGAATGTGCTTGGTTCGCTATCTCTGAACTAGATCATTGTAGATTCAAATGGTGCTCTGATTATCAAAGTATATAATAGTTTAAAACTCTGATTCGAAACCACATTCTCCAAGTATCCCCTGCAGCCACAAACATTGAGTTGCTGCATTTACAACTCCTCTATACTATGCTTCTGTAGATGAGAGTGCTATGGCACTCTGCTTCTTGCTTGACCAGATGATTGGTCCTTCAGTAAGTATGAACACATATCCTGATGTAGAATTTCAATCTGTGTTGTCACCTACCCAATCACTATCAGTAAACCCAATCAAATCAAGATCAGATTTTGCTTTGTAGAAGATCCCATGAGTTCTTGTTCCTTGAACAAAGTTTAGGATCCTTTTGGCTGCTCTCCGGTGGATCTCATGAGGCTGATCCATGTATCTCAAAGCCACACTAACTACATAATATATATTATTTCGAGTGTGTGTAAGATAAAGCAAACACCCAATCAACTTCCTATACAGTGTATTATTTACCATAGGAGAAGAACCTGCTTCTCCAAGCTTACCTCCTGAAAGGAAGGGAGTCTTGCTTAGCTTGAAATATTTCATGTTGAACTTGTTCAACAAATCCATAGCATACTTGGAGTGATGTAATTTTATTCCATGTTGGGATTCAGCAATTTCGAGACCCAAGAATTGGCTCGACAATCCCAAATCTGTCATAGAAAATGCATGGTTCTTTGCATCCTTCAAGGAGGCAATCTATTTCTTTGAACTTCTTGTAATTAGAAGGTCATCCACATACTAGACAATAATCATCAAAGAACCATGAATCATCTTCAAATAGACATTAGGATCAGACTTGCAATGAATAAAACTCAGTGATAGGAAAAATCCATCAATCTTGGCATACCAAGCCCTAGGGGCTTGCTTGAGCCCATACAATGATTTATTTAACCTGCAGACTAAACATGGATTAGAAACAAACCATTTAGGTTGCTGCATGTAAATATATTCAGTGAGATATCCATTTAGGAAATCACACTTCATATCCATGTAATGTACCTCCCACTGCTTCGAAGTTGCAATGGCTAAAGCTAGCCTTATGGAGTCCATCTTTGCCACTAGTGCAAAGGTTTCATTGTATTCAATACCATGTACTTGTGAGTAGCCCTTGGCTACCAATATTGCCTTATATTTCAAAGGTGAACCATCGGCAGCAAACTTAGTCTTGAAAACCCTCTTACATCTAACTAGCTTCCTCCCTGGGGGGAGATCAACCAGTTCCCAAGTGTTGTTCTTCTGGAGCGAGCTGAATTCTTTCTTCATGGTTATTTTCCATCTTGGATCATCTGCTGTATATTCATATGTCTTTGGATCTGATTCAACCATCAGATAGCACTTCTCAGCAAATAGAGTATTTTTCACACAAAGGGCACTCTCAAATTGAGATCTAGTCCTCCTAGTGTCACTAGGATTTCCAGCTAGTTCCCCAGCTGCATGCATGGTCTTTGCTACCCATTTTGGTCTTGTATTAATATTAGTATCTGCAATCAAATCATAATTATCAGACATATCAGAATCAACAAACTCATTAATCTCTCCACTTACAATCAATGGATCTGGGGGTGAAGAAGACTCTCCAACTTCAACTGCTACTAAAGGCTCTTCTTGGAACTGAACACTTCTTTCAATGAAAGCTTTGTTAGTGCTCAATTTTATCAGATTGTACCCTTTTGAATCTTTAGAATACCCAAAAAATATTCACTCTTGTCTTTGGGGCTGCAAATCCTTCCTCTTTTCAGTTGGAATTCTAGCCCAAGCCTTTGAGCCAAAAATCCTGAAATGGGTCACATATGGCTTATGCCCACTCCAAGCTTTGAAAGGAGTCATACCATCAAGCTTCCTATGAGGCACCCTATTCTGGATGTAGGATGCATAGTTTATAGCCTCAACCCAAAACTTTTGTGGCAAAATCTTAGCCTCCATCATGCAGGTTGCCATCTCCTTCAGTAATCTGTTCTTTCTCTCAGCAACAACATTTTGATGCGGTGTGTAAGGGATTGAATGTTGCATATGAATACCTGCATCTTTACAATACTGAGTGAACTCAGAATTGACATACTTACCACCATTTTGAGATCTGAGGATCTTGAGTTTCCTCCCAGACTGGTTTTCAACCAAGGCTCTAAAGACTTTGAAGAGGTCAAAAACTTCAGACTTATGCTTTAGGAAGTATAGCCAACAATACTTGGAAAATACATCTATGAAGGTCAGTGCATATTTGTCTTGACTCATGGACATATGTGGAAATGGACCAGCAGTTCCACTGTGGATCAGCTCAAGAGGTGCAGAGGTTCTCTCATGACTAGCTTTCTCATACTTGTGCTCTGGGTTTTTTCCTAGGATACAACCTTGACAGACTCCCTTAGAAAACTTGATCTTTACTAACCCTATGAACATATATTTTTCACTCAAATCAGAAAGATACTTGTAGTTAAGATGGCCAAATATTTCATGCCAAATCTTGCTTGCTTCATTAGCACGAATCAGAAGAGCAGAGGGGTTTGAGTAGGGTAGAAAATGGGAAAACTTGTATACCTTCGAAGTGTGATCTACAACACCTTTTTCTATGACTTTACCATTATAAATCTCAGTGATTTCAACATCATCAGGGGAGAAGATGACCTTCTTTCAAGACCCAGTATGAGTCATCTGATACACTGATAAGAGATTAGAGGCAATATTTACAACATACAACACATTATTGAACTTACCATGGTCAAGATCAATCCTTCCCTTCCCCAAACTGTCAGTGAGAGAGTCATCTCCCAAAACTATTGGTGGACCTTTCGACATGTCAAGAGAGGAGAATGTCTCTTTTGTCGAAACCATATGTCTCGAAGCTCTAGAGTCTATGATGAAGCTAGGTGAGCTTGATGTGCCAACAACAAAGACATGTGCTCTCTCTCTATCCTTTGAATTTGATCCTCCTTCCCTCTTCTTTGAGTAATCAGGAAGGGAGATGTTATTCTTCTCCAAGAGTTGGGTCAACATGTCAATTTTTTTCTTCATACAAGAGCTCTCAAGATGATAGCCCTTACTGCAGTATGCGCACTTGCTCATTTCTCCTTTCTTCTTCTTCTTCTGGGAGTTCTTCTTGGAACCTTGGGGCTCCTCTTTAGACTTGTTCTTGTCTCTCTTGTGCTCAAGTGGATTTTTAGCTTTTTTCTTATTTTTTGAATCCACCTTTGAATCTCCAGCAACCAAAGCTTTTCCTTTGTAAGGTTTGATGGTGTCCATCATCACCAACTTATCTTGATCCTGTGTGAGGGATTCCATGAACTCTACAAGCTTAGGAATCTTCCAGCTAGAGCTGTCAACTTGGTGGCATGGAAGATTGAAACAAACACTAAATAGTCAAGACCAAGCTTAGAGAGTATGTCCAAAACTAGTTGTTCTTCCTTCTTTTCGATTCGACACTGTTTCAACTTCAAAACAAGGGCCTTAAACTTGGAAACATAGAGTTGCAATGATTCAAAGCTTTTGGGACTCAAGGAGATCAGCTCATTCTCAATTTGATGTCCTCTCATCTCATATGTCTTTCCAAAAATCTCTTCTATCTTCTCCCACACTTCATTAGGTGATGTCAATTCATCAAGATGGAAGAGGAGGTCTCTTGAAATGCTCAGACACAAAAGACAAAGGCCTCATCCCTCCTGTTGTGCCATTTAATTTTGTTTCCAACTACATTGGGCTTTGCCTCAGTTTCCATAGTTACCTTGTAGAGACCTTTCTCTCTCAACAATATCTCCATCTCAGGTTTCCACTCAAATAAATTGAATGGAGTCAAGATGATCTTCTGAGATTGGTCTATAGCTCAGAAACTATACCCTCCAGTCAGCAGAATGTGATCCCAGTCAATATGTCAAACCTGCAATAGAAATAGGGAAGGAGATAAATTGATCTACAAAGGCTCTAATACCATGTGGAAATTGAACCCAAGAGATAGAACAATTAAACTCACAAAATTGCTAATCAATCATGCAAAATTCACCCCAAAGGAGACTGAAATTGGAGCATAACACTGATCTGTATTCAATAAGTGTACAATAGCCAACCTTGTGAAGTAATAGGATATTGCAATATATCATTACATGAGAGAATATAATGCATGAATATGCCATTCGAAATAGTCAAAAAATAGGCTTACTAAATCTAGTCAAATCCCCCATAGGTGCATAAAGTAGTTTCCAAATCCATGAAGATGGTCACGAATTTGCTAAGTCAAGTGGAAAAGATAAAGACGAATGGAAAGACAACTCATACATACTTTTATTTGGAGAAAAGGAAGGAGGAGGATGTGGGAAAAAAACAAGTCAACTACACCTAGTCTAGCTTTTCCTTTTGCCTTAAATCATAATAAAACAAGACAGCTTTTCAGAAAAGAAGATATGTTCTTTGGAGGATCTGGAATAAATTAGACATGCTAAATTGGGTTTCTAGGATGTTTTCCAAACGCTCCATGACTCAGTTTTAGCATGTGTTGACTTTTAGGAATTGTAGAAGGAAACTAGCATAGGATGGAATCTAGGAAACTAGGTAATAAGACAAAGATAATTAAAATTAATGTCTAAGGTAGGTAACAATGGGTTGATTATTTTAACAATAAAAATAAAACTAAAATATGAAATTACCGCTTGTCTATAATCTTGCTCCTTTTCAATCTGTGATTGTTGTAGTTTCTTTAATCTATGTCTTATCCTTCATTTATGTACATCGCAATAGTCTTCGATATGTGAGAATGTTTTCATTAAGACTTCAATGATTTGCAATATTCAAATATTTGTGATTCTACTACACTCCATCACTTCTAAGATTGTACTATCTAGGTTATTCACTGTGTATATTTCTCACACATCCTGATACAAGGTATCCTCCTATTTTGTGCACTTTTTTCTATTCATCTTCATCATTTTTTAGCAATCCATCTCTACTGTGTAAAATTCTTTTGTGATCAATGAATCGTTGATACCCCAAGAATTAGAATCTTTCCTAGTCAAAATAGCATATCTTCTTCATACTTCAAGTCACAAACTTACTTCACTTATTCTCTCTCTTACTTATTTATACTCTTTCTATTTCAATAGACGTGACCACAAGTTAGGATTCCTTTTGCTCAATGACGCCCCAACTTGCTTACTTTTTGGTCAAGCTAACCACCATATTTGTTTATGTCAGTGTGTATCCTTTGGTAATTCAACTTCGTGGGGTTTTGTGCACTAATATCCAATGACTTGGTGGTATTTGTGCACATATGTCCCATGCATGTGTGGTATTTGCGCACTTTCTGACCTTCCACATTTCTTCTCTATGTATTTCTTCAAACTATATTTTCACATAGAATTCTTCAAACTAGTTTTGTACATCTTCAAGTTATTCTCTATGTATTTCTTCAAACTAGCTTTGTACATAGAGTTATTCAAACTAGATTTTTACATCTTCAAGTTCTTCTCTATGTAGTTTTTCAAACTATATTTGTACATATAGATCATTTTCCTAATGTATTTATTCGTGTGCTTCAAGTTATCCATCGCATATGTTTTACATTAGTATTATCTTCTTTCTTTATTAAACTTGGTTGTTTATCTTTTGACATCAAACCTACATCAAGCTTGTTGGTTCATCCTCTGACATCAATGAAAACACAAAGGTTTAATAATCTCCCCCTTTGGAATTGATGTCAACACCAACATACAATGAGATCCCATTGAAAAATGAGCTCTTCTTCTATGCATTAAATGCTCCCCCTATGTTCATGCCTTTTGTTCTGTTCTTTTACACATATCCTTCCTTCAGTAGCAATTCTTCATTTTTTAGTCTTCATTCTCTTTCTTCAAGTTATCTAAGGTTTTAAGATTCCTTGTCAAACATTGGCTAATAATAACATTACTTGCACAAGATATATTATAAGGTTTTATTGATTCTTATGAAGTGAAATGAAATTCAAGCTTCTTGAAACTATGTATGTTCCTTTTTCATATGAGGGTGATTGTCAGTTACAATTGCAGATCACCTTCGTTTGGATTCACATGAGAAAATAGAACACCAAAAGATGCAACAAACTTTTCATCTCCTGGTAGTTGTGGAAACTCTTTTCCTTCCCTCACAATAGTCAGAGCACTTAAGTTACCCTATCGCAACATTTAAAATATTATCAAAGATACCACAACAATCATATTGCACAAGAGGTAAGAGGTAGTTATTTCTAGCTGTCACTTCTGCATATTTTTTCCTCCATACTTAGTCATCCATGAGTCTAACAAGCAATGATTGTAGGTAAGGCTATAGTCTAGGTCGATCCATTAGGGTTAAGTACAATGTCCTTTCGTAGAAGGTACATTCTATTTTCTTGCATTCCTTTCATTTTCTCATGTATGTTTTTCCTATTGATGTTTTCATGCACACAGGTTACTACATGAAAATTTGAGCAAGGAGTCTTCCTACTATCTCAATTTCACTTGGATGAATCCTAGATTGTTGATAATTTCATAGGGAATCAAAAACCTCACTTTATCAGGGGCTAAACTGGTCACTATCGATTGTTAATGACTATCAATTCCATCTTTGATAAAAAGAACTCCTTCTGGGTATATCTGCATCTATCTCTTAGTTTGTCTTCTGCAATTTTTCAATTTTTTAAAACTATACCAACTGTATTTTATGTAAATAAGTGGGCTGTACATATCTTTTTATTTTTCAATTAACAAATCTGTATATATATAGTTCAATTTTATGCACCAACATGTATTTTTTTTTGTTTTTTCTTACATTTAATCGCAGACTTTTCTCATACTATATACTTCTAACAAATGTATCCATCCCATAATGTTTTGAACAACCTTTTATTTCATGCAAATTTTTTAATTTATTGAAGTCATTTCAGAAAAGAAACAAATTTTCCAATTTCATTGTTTATCATAAAAATCATTGCACTAATGAAAATCTATCATTGCATTTAAAAATTGCAAAACTGAATAATATGGCTAATTCATTTTCTCCATGTCATTAAATAATACAAAATTTACTTATATGTTAACATAATATTAATTATTGCTTCATTTTTATGCTTACGAAAAAAATGCAAAGTTTCATCTTTATTTAACAAATGTTACTGTATAATCTCATGACGTTGATTTTTAAAGGCAATTTCAAATTTCAAATCATAATATTAAGCTAATTTCCTTGTGCATATTTAGAGAAAATAATTAACTTTACTTTAGTGTGAAACTAGATTTAATTATTGATTCACTTTCATGCTTCCGACTAAACATTTCCTCTCTTTAATTATTAATTGCTTAATGCATTTTATTTTGTAAATATCATGTGCTAATATATTTTGCAAATTAACTAATTAATCAATTTCACGTTCTGTATTTAATGCCCGCATGGTTAGATAGGTTTCATTTAGATTCATCAATCATACTAACATTTTGTTTTTGAAAGAGCTTTGGTATTTCGTCGAGCTAACTCAACCTCGCGTTCATTTCATGTATGTGCTTAACATCATTGATCACCCATTTGTATCCTATCTACTTGAGGGATCTAAATTAAGCCTAGGATTCCATCCCCTTCCTCCCCTTGAATAGATATCCAAGGTTGTTTCACATGTTAATTCCATAATCGTGTCATTTTGAGCATCAACAACAAGTTCCCCTAATAAAGAATTTATGAATATTTGCACAAAGGGGGTCATCACACCACCCTTTAAAAGTTAATAATTAATTGGAAAACCAGTTCTAAGTAATAAAAAAAAGTGAAACCATTGGAGAGTACCTCAACAAGTCTTCCATAGTCTTCCCTAGTCAACACACATCCATCATGACCTTGATCATACCACGATATGGTACATGCAAGGTACGGGAGGAACTACATAAGAGTTGGAATATTGTCCTAATGTTCAACAAATATTTGATGACCTTGCTAGACAGTCAAATACTATGCTATTGACCACAGCTTACTACATGTAGTTGGAACTGATTGAACCCCTATTGGGTGGAGAAAAGGAAGAACAATTTGAAATTAGATTGTACATTGCTACATTTGGGTCAGATGATGAGCCAAGAAATCAAATAACACTTATAAACTTATAAAACTAAAGCAAAGCACTACTTGTTGAACCATCAAGAGAGTTGAATGAGGAAGATGAATAATAAGAACCCCTTATTAAAGAAGGAGTCAATGCCAACTTCAATGAACCTCAATTTAAAGACAAGGTCAACCAAATCGTCAAACATATACTTAATCTCCAGTAGAATTTCTAAGGAAATGCTACTGGGAAACAATCTAAGAAAATAAAACAACTATTTCCATCAACACCAAAATAAGGCATTGAAGGATTGCGAGAACACACAAAGGAAATTATTATTGAAGTTTCTAAGAATAAAGTGATGACCAAGCTGTACATTCAAAATAATTTTGATGAACAATAAAGACTAGTGTTGTCGATTGTTCCAAAGAAAACAATTCAGCTATTTCTAATTCCATAGAAATGACTCAAGTTAACATAAACTTTGCATGATGAAGTACTTGTAAATGTGTGGGATGAATCTTGA
Organism: Pseudotsuga menziesii; assembly: GCA_001517045.1. Taxonomy (NCBI): domain Eukaryota; kingdom Viridiplantae; phylum Streptophyta; class Pinopsida; order Pinales; family Pinaceae; genus Pseudotsuga; species Pseudotsuga menziesii. Next base: position 269,123 of record LPNX010862101.1, read on the forward strand.
CCTCCCTCCCTAGCCCATATATAAGAACAAGAACCACTCGTGACAGTATCAAATCCTGATCCCATAAGCATGACTCCTGACTTTACCCAATTTATCAATTCTTTTTCGCATTACTTACTACATATAACAAAGCTAATTGCAACACTACTTGACCAATAGACAATTCCACCTTTGCAGCCATTATCAACTGAAAAATCCCCAAAAAAACCCTTCCAGCTCCCTTTTCTTAAGTCAACGATAAAATTTCCCATTACTCCTTGGATCACTGTCACAAATCCTTTCCAAAGTCTATTGCAATTAACTTTTATGTTAATACATACTACCATTGACACCCGTGCGACTGATCTTATCTCCTCACCATCGACTGCTCAAACAACTTAGTCCAAAACTAGGAGAGTACCAACTGAATCATCGATTGTTACTTTAACCTTATCCTTACCCATTTCCTTAGTTAGTATGAGTTCTCTTATTTTGTTGTTGACTCTTTTAACCACCACGATCTCGCTCATTATCATGATTTGTCCATCTTCACATGTCTCAACTTTGCCTGAATTGACTCCACCTATCTTGACTTTTCTTGCATCGACTCCACCTTTCTTGGTTCTGCATGAATCGACTCCACCTATGTCAAACCTACCTACTTCAACACCATGTGTGTTGAACTTACATGTTTCCACTCTGGATGCATCAACCATACCTCATACAAATCCACCAACAAGCACAAGTAATTAGAAGAGTTCAAAGAAAAGTAGAAAAGTAATAAATAAAAAAGTAATGTCCATATTACTTTTCCATTTTAGTAAAGGAGTAGGATCATCACTGGAAATAGTTGCATTTAAACCATCCAAAGAAATTGACTAGGAACTCGATGATTTTATTAAAGTTACCAACAGAGAATGCGATAAAAGCATCAAAATCATGAAGGAAGAATATGATAATGCTTCAAAATTTTGTTCAACAAAGGTGTAGCAGATTATGGGATCCTTTCCAAAACCCCATCCAAAGAAAACAATTGGCAAACTGCATAACTTAGTTGAATAAATATTAGCCAATTTTGAAAAAATTCAGAAGTAGTAGGTGCAACAACTTCACGAGGAAACCAATATACTCATGGATGACTAGATCATAACATTTTAGGAGTGTGATAAAAATTTGAAACAATATGAAGTACAAGTAACAAGATCAATAATTGGTATTCTTATTATGGAAAAATATGTGTTGAAGTTCAAAACATATAGGTTACATTATTGGACCTTTATACAAGGAAGAACTCCACTGACCCAACAACAATGGAAGACTTGGAAGAACACCTTACCATGGGACTTCAATGATAGAATGAACTACATAAGAAATAAAACTAGTGGCTACCAATGAATCCAAGATAGCACAAGGAGAAGTGTGCTTGTTGTCCAATTATATCTACAAATTAATGAGGTCTACAAAACTTCAACGCTATAATTTCAAGACAAATCCATAAAATATGTTGAACCTACATGTGCAAGTAAATTTGATATGATTGTCCTGTAGATATCATTCTGTAGACTAGAATAACATGGCTATAATATAATTACATTTTTTAGAGCGTGAGGAGCGCAGCGTGAGGAGCACGCTAGGGCTTGGAGCGATCTGGAGCACAGCTACTTGGCCATGGCCGCCCCTGGGGTGGGGATAGGAACCCTCCCCCTCCGATCTCTAATGAGGATGCTTTCAAGAGGCTGATTGCCAGTGGAGGAAAGTGCAAAGCCTCCCTTTTAGTCCCTAAATTCATTAAAAATCTTGAAGAAATCCTAGAAATTGCTTTGCTAGAGACTCAGTCAGTAAAAATAGCCCTTGCTCTCTCCGAGAGAGGTCTGGTTGGCCAGTTCATGGGACTATGGCCTTCAGCAAAAACAACATATGATTGGATCCAACGAAACTGGAAGCCCCATCTCAAAAAAGGAGTCACCTGTTACCCATTAAGCAGCGGCTTCTTCCTATTTGAGTTTATAAACAAGGAAGACAAAGATCTCATATTCCGAAATGGGCCATGTTTTATGGGTACCCAGGGGCTGTATCTGAACCGTTGGACCCCGGATTTCAACCCCACGGTGGAATTGCCTAAGGAGCTACCTATTTGGGTCAGGCTACCCAAACTGTCGGTTCATTGCTGGAATTATGAAGCTCTTTAGAAGATAGGGAATGGAATAGGTAAATTCGTGGACAAAGCAGACAATAAGTCCATCTACAATTGTGCCAGAATATGTGTGGAAGTTGACCTGGAGGCAGGCCTCCCGGAGGCTGTGAAGATATCTCTTGGATCCTGGTCCCATTACTAGAAAGTTGACTATGAGCACCTACCCTTCAAATGCAGAACCTTTCAAGAGCATGGGCATTTTCAAAGAAACTGCCCAAAGAACCAAATAGTTGATAAGGAAGATGTTGAAGGATGGAAAAAGGTTAAGAAAACCAAAGCAGGCCCAAAAACGAATGTGCAGGTGAACCACCCATCAGCCTCAAACCCAATCCCACCAAAGGAGCCAATGAAAGAATCTGCAGGTCAATCAAAGGAAGCCGACAAAGACCCCATCGATATAGCCTCTCAATCCCCAGCCCCCTCAGGAAGTCCAAGACCTGTCAATGGAACGCATCAAGCAGAAGACCCTTCGAAATCGGATGAGTAACACATCTCTCTGGGCACCGAAACTGGAGCGGATTCAGATGGGGGGGCTACAGAGACCAGTAGCTCAGTTGGAACCCCTAAGAAGGTCCCAAGAGGAAGGAAGCCAGAGAGAAAAAAAAAGGGAGTAGAAATCATATAGGGATGTAACAGCAAGGCTTCAGCAAACCATTCCGGATATGATTGAAACCAAATCTACAAAAAAAGGTAAGGCTTTGAAAGGAGCCACACCCCCCCCCCTCCGGTTCCTAAATGCAATACGTCTCCTGGAACTGTGGAGGGCTAGGAAGTAAGTCCAAAGAAGAAGCAGTCAAAGATCTAGTACGAATGTCTTCCCCAGATGTTTTTCTAACCCAGGAGACGAAAATGGAGGAGCCTGAGACCATCCAGGCTAGCAAAAAAATTTGGAAGAAAGGCGAAGGCAGAGCCGTAAGTGCTAGGGGAGCTTCGGGAGGGATAGCCACCTTCTGGAATTCCTCATCGCTCGCTCTCCTTGATGAATATAGCACCACTCACTGGTTGTTCATGAAATTGTTGCACAAAGACTCGGGACATAAGGTAAGCCTTGTTAATATCTATGCCCCGGCTCTTCTTGGGGAAAAAAAAGAATGCTGGGAAACACTGAACTCTTTCCTAGCATCTAATATTCACGAAAATCTTATCCTCGCCGGTGATATGAATGTCACTCTCGCCCTCTGGGAAAAGAAAGGAGGCTCTCTTGTAAGAGACCCGGCAAGGGAATGGGTTGAAGACATCATACTGGACTGGGATCTAGATGATATCAAACCCACCACTGGAAAATTTACCTCGTCCAATAAAAGAGTGGGACCGATGCACATCTCAGCATGGCTGGACTGGTTCCTAGTTCATTCTTCTTTCCTGAGGCTGGGCCTCTTCGCTTCCTCTGAAATTCTCCAAGCTTGCACATCAAACCATAAGCCTATCTTGCTCACTCTGTCCACAGGCAAAAAGTTGGATCCGATCCCATTCCGATTCAGCCCCCTTTGGGTCTCAATGGATGGATTCCACAATTTCGTCTCAGCGTCCTGGCAAAAGAATGTTTCAGGCTCTCCTTTCTTCATATGGGAAGAAAAGCTGAGAAGGCTCAAAGCTGATCTCAAAATTGGGCAAAGAATCTGCCTTCCCCCATCCTTGAAAGGAAAAAAGCTCAAAGGGTGTTAGAAAACCATCAACTTCAAATGGAGGCTGCACCGGCCACGCTGGATCTGCCGAACGCTAAGATCGAACTACAAAAGGAGCTTCACAAATCCCTGAGAAGAGAGGAAGATTACTGGAGAATTAAATCATGTAGTACCTGGCTCCAAGCAGGTGATAAGAACACGCATTTCTTCCACAAACAAGCTGAGTGCCGAAAGAACCACAATACCATCAGAGAGATCCATTTCCAGGGGCAAACCTTTAATAAAATTGATGAAATAAAATAGGCAGCGCACTCTTTCTTTAAAAATCTATACACTGAAGAGATGGAGATACCTCCAAGGCAAGATCACTATCCGCTTTCTATTGTCCCCAAGATCGTAAATGAAGAAGACAACAGAATGATGGCGGCCCCTATAACTTCTGAGGAGATCAGCAAAGCTATTCATGGGATGAATCCTAACAAAGCTCCCGGGCCTGACGAATTCACGGCCAAATTATTCATTGCCTGCTAGGACATTATCCAAAAAGACCTGGTCAAAATGGTGAGAAAATCTCAGAATTGCAAGAAAATAGGAGGGAGCACCAACTCCTCCTTTCTAGCTCTAATTCCCAAAGAGAAAGGGGCTCAAAACTTTGCCAGATTCTGGCCCATTTTGCTCTGCAATACTGGATACAAAATCATCACAAAATTCATAGCAAACAGAATCAAAAAAATTCTTCCCAAGATCGTTCCGGAGAACCAGGGAGGCTTCATTCAGGGCAGACATATTCAAGACAACATTATCCTGGTGCAAGAAGCAATTCACTCGAGCTGTCAAAGAAAGGAGAAAGGTATGATAGTCAAACTGGATCTTGCTAATGCTTTAGATAGAGTCAGGCTAAACTTTCTTTTTGCTATGATGCACAAGATGGGGTTTCATCCTCAGTTGATCAGCTGGATCGAAGATTTTATTTCGGGGCCTTGGATCGCCCCTCTGGTTAATGGAAGGCCTGCATACTTCTTCCAAGCTACTAGGGGGATTAGATAGGGCTGCCCTCTATCCCCTTTGCTCTATGCCCTTCAAGCTTCAGTTCTCAGTTTCCAACTAGACAAGAGTCTTCAGCAGAGATCACTGATAGGTCTTACGATCTCTCCGAGAGCTAAGAGAATTAATCACGCTCAATTCGCCGATGACACCCTCCTCTTGGGCCATGCCTTTCTCTCCACAGCTAGATCTTTTAAGATAGAGATGGATGCCTACACAGAAATTTCTGGCATTGAAATCAGTCTAAGGAAAAGCAAAATTTACGGCTGGAATTGTTCTCCTTATGAAATGATTGACATATCCAGGGTGTTGGAAATGGATGGAACCATCATGTGGGACTCCATAAAATATCTTGGAATTTCGCTTGTTAAATTAGCCTCAAGGAACAGCCTTTGGATGCCAATGATGGACAAGCTTAAGGCCAGGATCATGGCCTGGGGAACCAACTGGCTAAACAAAGCGGGGAAGCTTATCCTCATAAACTCTGTTCTTACTGCCATGCCTATCTACCAAGCATCCATCCTTCTATCCCCGAAAGGAATTGTGAAAGACATTGATAGGCTCTTGAGAAAATTTCTTTGGGAAGGGGGTAGAAGCGAAGGGAGGAAAATGCACCTTATCAGTTGGGATAAGTTCAAAGCACCAAAGATGGAAGGAGGGCTGCAAATCAGATATGTGGCCACGCAAAATGTGGCCATGGGAGGAAATATTCTCTGGAAAATGATAAGTGGAAAAACCACTTGGAGCTCCAAAGCTCTTCGGACCAAATACTTCTTCGGTCATAAAGAAATATGCCTGGAACAACCCCCCCGTACCAGTAAAGGCTCCCCCATCCTCTCTCTTTTCCTAAAATCCACTAATCTGATTTCCTCCAATCTCACCTGGATTTCGGGGAATGGAAAAAAAATCAAGTTCTGGGATGACTCTCTTTTAGGACAGCCCCCTTTACAGCACCGGGAGGGGATAGCCAACATTAAAAATTGGCTCCACTCTGAAAGTAAAATCACCATTTGGGACCTTTCAGTTTGGAATACTAATGATACATGGAATAAATGGGACCTGGGGGCCTTCCCTCAAAACTTGGAAAATGAAGCGCGGTCCCTTTTAGAAGCTCTTCAAGGTTTCACCCACCTATCGGCCAAAAAGAAGGACAAACTAGGCTGGGGCTCTTCGATTGGTCACTATTTAGCGGCTGCTGGTTACTCAACTTTGTTGGCTATCACTTGGGCAGCCCCTGACCCCACTGTCTGGAGAAACCTTTGGAATCATCCCTCCCTCCCCAACATTGATATTTTTTGTTGGTCTCTTCTGCATGACAGCATCCTCATCTGGGACAATTTAAAAAAAAGAGGATGGGAAGGGCCTTCAAGATGCCTGTTATGTGCCTGCCATGAGGAATCCTCTGACCATCTTTTCCTTAAATGCACCTTTTCTTTAGAGCTCTGGATGGTCATTCTTGGACAACTGAATTCCCCCCCCTCCCTGCTCTTTCTTCGATGTTTACATATTGGCTTGAGACATCCCCTTTCTCCTTCTCCAAGCTGAAGCTCTTAAAACAATGCTAGATGTGGGTTCCAAAAATCCTTTGCTGGAAGCTGTGGCTGGAAAGAAACAACAGGATTTTTAGGGACAAGGCGAGGACTCCTCACCAAGTAGCTATTAAGGTGAAAGCGCTCCTGGGAGATCTGATAGCTTCAAACTCCAACATAAACAATGAGGTAATTGCTGACAAAGATGAATACAGCTGGTTTCATAATCTTGACTTTTCCCTTCTTACCAGAACCAAGAAAACTCTCAAGCAGTATTCTCCCTGGGAAATAAGGCTGGAAGAACTAGAGTTCATAAAGTGGAGATCCTCGCTGGAGAAGCATGTGCTGCATGTGGATGGGGCCTCGAAAGGGAATCCCAGGTATTCGGGAAGTGGAGGTGTACTTCTTAACAGCTCAGGGAAAATTGTTCTCAAATTTTCTTGGGGGCTGGGCCAAAATACCAACAACGTAGCAAAAATTTTAGCCCTCTGGCAGGGACTGTCTTAGGCTAGAAGGCTCTTCATCAAGAACTTGACTGTCATTGAGGATTCCAGCATCATTATCCAAGCGTTAAACCTGAAAAAGGCCCCTAAAAATATGGTTCTGGCCCACTACTTCCAGAAAGTTTTAAACCACCTTAAAGATTTTGATGAAATTAAGTTTTATCACGTCCTCAGAACCTTCAATCAAGGGGCGGACCATGAAGCTAATATTGGTACCTCCCTGAACAAGGGAGATCTCCTCATCAATGGTATTGAGAACCATGATCCAATCCCTTAGCATGATAGATGATGGGATAGAAAGGATCTCCATATCTCCAGTAAATTCTAAAAGGAAAGACGCCATTATGATCACTGGCAGATTTGAGGTATTGGAGACTGGGCGACCTCATGATAAAGCCAAAAAAACAGAATGAAAATCCAGCTAACAAGAGGACAAATCACTTAGGCCGTCACATAGCTCTGATTCTCAGTTCTGAAGCTGCAAATTGGCTCCATTTGCAGTCCACCAGGGAGAAAAGAATCCAGCTCACGCATGATGAAGAAATTGGAGAGTATCTTCACTATAGCAATAGGAGAAGGTAGCCCGATCCTATAATAGGGCGTTTAAGTCAGCATCATGCCCACAAATCCTCTATTGGCAGAGAAGGAAATGCCTGCAAAGCTCTCAGAGAATCCCAGTGCTCAAGGTTTAAGCCTGAAAGAAGATCGCGACCTGGAAAATGGAGGCAAGCCGTCCTCCCCTCAAATCCAGACTAGATTGGATTAAGGAGGCTCTGAATCGGATGGAGGAGGACTAAAGAATTGTATGGCAGAGTTGGAGAAGAAGGTTCAGGAGCTGCACAAGGAACACGACAAGTAGCTGAAGTTGGACAACTGAGGCAGCCCCATAGTCAAAGGCAGCTGAATCTTTTTGTTGTACCAGTTTATATTTTGTTTGCGGCATTATGGAAATCTCTGTCTATGTTTAGTTAAAACCAAGAATTTTGCAAAGGAAGCGACTAGGCCCCGTATTACTGGGTTATTGTTGTAGTTGGACCTGAAAATGTTGTTGTAAGGCCGCTGGTAGCTGTTTAGCCAGATGTTAATACTAAAAGTCCCATAACTGTTATTGTAAAAAAAAAACATGGCTATAATATAAAAGAACTCAAATAACACATATAACCATCTTAATGATTTGAATTTAAGAACTCAAATAATACATATAACCATCATAATTATTTGAATTTGAATTTTAAATGAAATTTATATCAGAATATATTAAGAAATAATGATCATAATCGTGGAGGGGACTTTTTGGGTCCCATAATTGTCATCATTATCTTATTTATAAACATATTATGTAATAAACACCTTAATCATTGATTAGTTAGAGTGGGTGCAATCGCTCCAACCATCTGTACCATGAATAAATACCCATAGACTGAATACAAGTGACCAAATGTTTTGTCCAATTCCTTGTCTTGATGATTTCCTCTATGTGTATTATTATCTTCTTGGATGTTGGCTAAAATATATCATTTCACAATATGGTGTTGTTTCCATTATCTATTAATTTTGGGTAACAACAACAATGAATGGAGGTAATTTGAACTTGAAACGAGAGGAGGAAATAAAGAGACCCTTTCAAGAAGAAATAAAATCCTGAAATTACTAAGGTTGCATAAATAAGTGAGGAAAGTTTCCTTGTTGTTGGGAATCGTCAAAGATTGTTGTTTCTTCTATACGTTGTTCAAAGATGCTCTGAGGAGTCGATGCTTGTATATATAATGAAAAGAGAAGTATGTGTTTCTATGTTATTGGAGTTATTATTGGAAAGATCAATTATGTCATATAAAGATTACAAGAAAACATGATAGCATAGTTTTTTATTGGAGCTCTTCCACAAGATAATAGTTTGACAAATACATTACTAGAGAAATTAATCACTCGACTATTTTAAGAAATACATATAGTGATTGAGTGATTGAATGTCTACATTTGTAACAAAAATCTAGGTTTATCCTCCTTATGATTCATGCGACCAAATTTGTCCAAGACATAGTCAATCGATCAATGTTGTGCATTTTTCCATAAAAAATTCTATCATTTGTCAACTAGAATTTTGCTCAATTGCATATGTCTTCAATCGACCCACAATGAATAAATTGATCAACAGTTTTGTATTTAGGGAAATGTGGTTGACCAAGAACGATTTGTCGGATGGATCCTCCATTTATCCATTGACCAAACCAAGTCGATCAACCCAATGATCGAGTTTCATTTGAATAGAGTATCCATTTACTAAGCACTAACTAGAAGCAAAATTATAGAGAACGAAGGAGTCGACAATTTTGTTAACATGGTATTAAGTCGATCCCATATAATTTTTCAAATTCAATTGATACCATGTTATGTCTTTTAAAAGGATGTTGTGATTAATGAGGGTCAAGTAATGTTATTTTAAGTTGAGTTGAAGCCACATTGAGAAAAGTATGTGTTTAAACATATGGTCGATATTACTAATACGGATAAAGATCCAAGGATTTAGTGACTAAAATACATTCAATGTGAGTTTGAAAATGTCATCTTGTTTGTCATTATTACATAATAATGTTTCAAAATCATAACTTAATTCTTAATTCATGATTTAAAGACATGAACATATTTTGATGCGACAAAAAATATTAAAATCAAAGCATGAGAAACACGACAAATTGAGGTTGTTAACTGAGTTTGTCCACAAAGGGACTACTTCGCTAGGTCCACTTCTCCAATGAGGACTAGTCTTATTAAGTTGGTCAAATTGTTGAATGCACAAGTTACAATCTTTGACAAGTAGAATTTATCCTTGGAAATGTTTCTAAAGAACCTTCAATGATCTCCTTCAAGATCTCTTCAACTCAACAAACTCTAAGAAGAATAAACAAGCTTCACACAATGTCAACCAAGAATTCTTCTCCAAAATTAATCCTCCAAAGGATCTCCAAGAATGATCTTCTTACAAAAACATGGCCTCCCTAATGGGAAAACACGCTAGGTTTAAATACCAAAAGGTTCCATAATTTCATTCCAAATTTAATGAGGTTTGAAAATATTTTAAACCCAAAATTAAAAGATACGGTTACTAACCATATAATACATTTTTGGGTAAATAATATATAGTAATAGCTAACCCAAACCACATGGATACATTGGTAGCATATAGTCGAATCTCAAATTAAAACTTGTATTTTTATCCCCTTTGGAATATTATTTTTATTATTATTATTATATTTTGGCACACAAACCAACCATAACACATGACTAAAATTATTGTTGGCACTAATCATAACAACCAGTGCTACATTTGGGGAAGCAGGATTGGACAGCCTACCAATAACAACCAAAGTTAAAATATTCTTTCTTTTCCACTTAACAAGCTGCATCTTTACTGATGTTGGTAAGGCTTGTTGTTGGAGGCCTAGGATTTGCAACATCAAGTCTCACAGATTGATCATCATCCTTTGGCCAATTTTATCTGATCTCACATGACACATGTCACTTTCAAGTTGGTCCATGTGTCATCGAATAATTGGAACAACTCATTGCCACATCACCTATCGAATGTTCCCCTAATGTGCTTTCCCACATCACCTAACACTGCCATGTGGCCCCCTAATGGAGTGCCACGTCATTAACTATGGGTCCCACATGCTACCTCAACATGATGACTAGGCTCCCAAATGGCCATCTCCAACCTTTCTTTTTGTTGTTTCTTGCAAAATTTAGATCTCGATATCTTGGCCAGATAAACTCTGATTGAGGCAAAATGAACATCGTTGGAAATATCTTGGTGATATCTACACAATGGTGTCATATTCTTTATCATTTAATACTGTGAAATTTCAACCACTTTTGATTAGTGAGGATCCTCTTGGATCAAATACTTTTGGTCGATCCTACCTTTTATGAATTGTGGTTGAACTCTCATTGTGGTTGATTTCTAACTTTGGTCAAGACCTAAAAAATATTGAGTTGAATATATGTGTCCATTTGTAATGCAACTATAGCCATGTTGTTGCATCTATGATTGAGTCGATTGAGTCACTATTGTTGATGTGACTCTACTGTAATATTTTGAAATCAATTGAAGATCGAAGGGGATGAAACGTGCATATTTAAGGCATGAAATCCCCTCTTCCATTGTAATCCAAGTTGGTCTCTAGATGAATTTTGTAATTTGAATCAATTAATATTTTATTCAAGTCTAAGGAAATCAACTATAACCATCATTGTAATCACATGACCATGAACCACATGCAAATACTATAATTAAACTTGCGGGAATTTTAAATCCTCATGATGGATGAATATGAAGAAAACATTCAAGTAAGAGACATCATAAAAACACAAAGAAAAAATATTAATGATAAATTCGATGATGCAAAGAACACCATGTGATCCCCCTAGTGAAAAATTGCAAAGAAGTCCCTGGGTTGTGAGCTTGAAATCTAGAAGGTAGAGAAATGATAAAGAAAGTGGAAGAGAAAAAATAGCTTCCACTGGAGAGGGAAGTTCCTCCAATAGAGAGAGAGAGAGAGAGGGTGATACTTTAAACCACAAGGCCTATACCTGAGCCGAGGGAAAGTCAACCAAATGAGAAAGGATGACGCTTTGGAGGACTGTTACCAAATTGAAGATAGAGGATGAAGAGTAACAATTCATAGTATATACTTGTGCATACTATTTCTTCCTATCCAGTTCATGGTAGTTCCGACCAATTTACCTATGTAGACTGGTATGCATGGTTCATTCACAATGAGGACTACTTTCTCATGAGCAGAAACGTAGTTGCATATCTTATGTTGAGGGGACCTTTCGGTCCCCATGCTTGTCATCATTATCTTATCTATAAACATACTTTGTAATCAAAACCTTAATGAATGATTAGTTGGAGTGGGTGCAACTGCTCCAACCATCTTTTCCATGTATAAATACCCATTAAAGACTAAATACAAGTGACCAAAAGTTTTATCCAATTTCTTGTCTTGATGATTTCTTGTGTGTGTAATTATTCTTTGCTTGGATATTGGTTGAAAGCTAGCCTTTCAACAATAATTATTTGAATCTCAAAATGAAATTTAATCCTTTAGGTATTAAGATATATATTTCTTATTTTTATTATATTAGTATATATGTATTTTTGAAAAAGGTATTTTTCTCTTATTTTTTTATAAAGAGTTACTGATTTCAATTTTATATTAGTGTAATGTAAATATATTTGAATATATAGAAAGAGAGATTCGAATCTTATATCTTTTCTAGACAATTGATATTTTATTATGAATTCATCATGGGGTAATCCTCGATATACAATAAATGTCTTTTATTAATATCTTGGGAAACTTTGTAATATTTATAAATATTTATAATTTTGATCATTTTTAAGTGTAAACATAATTATATTTTGTTTAATGATCTAGAATTAGTGTGCAAGACAATGCAATATAATAACTTTTTACTTTATCATATAATCCAATATAGAGGGTATTAAAATTATCTCACAAGAATCTATGGACCAAGACAAAACTTACAGAAGATTCCACAAACAAATTTACTCGGAATATGATATGAAATAGTGCAAAAAATGAGTTGCAGCTGTATATTCTTTCATTACTCAAAAGTAAAAATGGATACAATCTAGATAATTGTTACAATGCAATACATTGGCATTAATAGCTAGACAATTTGAAGCCATGAGAGGTAATTCGAATTGATTAACTTAATCTGACTGCATGGCTAACTAGACATGTCTAAATCACTATCAGAGCTTAACTAACTAACTCTAGTTGTCTAATCCAGTCTCTCAAACAATTATAAACAGTTAAACTAGTCTAACTGTTGTGGTAGGTGAGAAAATGTGCCTTCCCACATGCATCCATGCAAATACTGGTGCTAACTGAACTGGAGGACATCTAAATGAATGTAACTGACTCATAACTAGGTTTGACTAGTCATCAACTGCCACTAATTGAATGAGGTTGGTGTTGACACTCCTAGTGGCTCCTAAATTGTAGGAATTTGTCTAGGAGGTGCATAAACTGATGCATGCAAGTGGAATCAGTGGTAGTTAGCCTCAATATGTGTTCCCCACACTCTAGTGACTGGAACATGTGGCCCCATTAGGCCAAGTAGACCCAATGGTACTAGTGGACCAAATAATGACTAAATGACTCCTAAGTTAGGCAGAATTGACTAGTTTGGACAAGGGAGGATTATAATCCTAACAACCCCCATGAATGCTAACTTGGGAAACTGTGGGCCCTGGTAACTAAGACCAAAGGTCACCCATTACAACTAATATGAAAAAAGTAACTTCTTAATACAACCAAGGAAATGGGGGAAAACCTCATGGGAAAAATATCCCCCCTTCAAACTAAGCAGGTAAAATCAGGATCAAGCTTGTTCTTCTATGCACAAGTATCCTAGGGCCTGGAATCTGAACTTATCCATCCAAACTAAATGATTATGTCTAGAGGAATCTTCCTCTTTGGAAGAAGAATAATATTCTCAACTAAATTAGAAATATGGACAGTTGTTGGATGAAAACTGGACCCATGTAGAGAAATTGAAATCAACTGATAAGAGAGAAAAAGTGCTTGATAATTCGAACCATTTGAGGAACACCCAAGAAACTGATATATTGCAGCTTTAAAAAGCAAACCATGTGAGTGTTATATTTTTATCATTTAATCCAGCATTATATTAGGATATTTAACTGAGAGAATAAAAAGCACAGCAATCAAACACAAGAGACAATGAACATAATGTTTTTCCTCGAGGAAACCATAAATGGAGAAAACCCCACAACTTCCTCAGAGATAGAATCAGAACCAAAAGTAAAACCCCAAAACAGTAAGATGATCTCCTGACAGCAGTAGCCTCTTTCTTTCTAGCCCTAGCAACTTCTTCTCTCTCAGCTATGCGCTACAACTGAGTGTGAGTGAGTGTGTGATAAATAAAGAGGCTCACTCTCTATTTATACTAATTCCTAAATTGAAAATAACTCACTAGGGCCGACTTCTCTAGGAGAGTCTAATAACCCTAGGACCCCGGAACAACGAGGACTTTAACCCTTGAACAATAGGAGGGTTACCCACAATGACTTGATATGACTTTTTTACATTATTAAATCTCTTGATAGGAACATTGGGGCATGACATGACTCAAATACATTACATACACTTCCCAAAATAAACATCGGGGTACAAGACATAAGATATACAAGTGAATACATTCTGAAGTTACAAATACATCAACAGTACCTCTTAAATAGGAAGGTATTCTCTTGACACCATTTATCATCACGAGCCTTCTTCTCCGTATCATCTGGATCATCAATGAGTTCTCGTCATCTTCATCTTCAAGTCATATTCGTCTTTAAGTCATCTTCATCTTCAAGTTATCTTCATCTTCAAGTCATCTTCATCTTGATCTGGATCATCGCTCGATCTGGATCATCACTATTGGATCATCATCACTGGATCTGGATCATCATCATTCAATCTGGATCATCACAGGTGCTATCTCTTGATTCTTCTCGTCATAGGAAGTTCTATAGAGCCATCCCTTTTTCATGCTAGATGTACATCTACAGAGCCAGTCATTTTTCATACTGGATGTATCATCACAGAGCTAGTCCTTTTTCATACTAGATGTGGCATCTACACTGAGCCAGTCCTTTTTCATATTGGATGAGTCTTCACAGAGCTAGTCCTTTTTCATACTAGATGTGGGATCTACACAGAGGCAATCCTTTTTCATACTGGATGAATCTTCATAGAGCTAGTCCTTTTTCATACTAGATGTGGGATCTACACAGAGCCAGTCCTTTTTTATACTAGATGAGTCTTCATAGAGCTATTCCTTTTTCATACTAGATGTGGGATCTACACAGAGCCATTCCTTTTTCAAACTAGATGAGTCTTCACAGAGCTAGTCCTTTTTCATACTAAATGTGGGATCTACACAGAGCCATTCTTTTTTCATACTGGATGAGTCTTCACAAAGCTAGTCCTTTTTCATACTAGATGTGGGATCTAAACAGAGCTAGTCCTTTTTCATACTAGATGTGTCTTCATAGAGACATCCCTTTTTCATGCTGGATGTGGGATCTACACAGAGCTAGTCCTTTTTCATACTAGATGTGTCTTCACAGAGTTAGCCCTTTTTCATGCTGGATGTGGGATCATCACATACATCTGACAATGGAAGGAACCAATCCTCTCAACATGTCACAACTCTTACATTCAACCATGGAAGGAACCAATCCTCTCACCATGTCGGAAGGGCATAACACTTACGTCTAACCATGGAAGGAACCAATCCTCTCACCATGTCAGAAAGGCACAGCACTTACATCTGACCATGGAAGGAACCAATCCTCTCACCATGTCAGAAGGGCTCATCACGGACTCATCACTTCCTCTTGGTAGGAATCTCGATCTGGAGAAAACCAAGCTTCTCCCTGAAGTACTCAAACTTCACCCTAGCCAATGGCTTAGTCAACACATCATCTATATGTTCGTCCGTCGCAACATACTGAAGCTTCACTGCTCCTCTCTGCACCCTATCCCTGATATAGTGATACTTGATCTCGATATGCTTCGACTTATCATGGAACACCGGGTTCTCTGACAACTTCACACAACTCTAGTTGTCACAATATATACAAGTAGCATCTAGCTAGAGATCAAATAAATCAGACAGTATCTTCCTCAGCCATACTACCTCACAACTAGCTGAACAAGCTGCGACATACTCTGCTTTAGTTGTACTTAGTGCCACACAGGATTGCTTCCTGTGAAACCAAGAGATCACACCTGATCCCATACTGAAGCAGCGCCTTGAAGTGCTCTTCCTATCGATGGCACTATCTGCCCAATCTGAATCAACATAACCCTCTAGGTTAATCTTCTGATCAGCCTTATACTTGAGCCCATAATCAACTGTACCCTTCAAGTACCTCAAAATATTCTTTGCAGCAATCAAGTGAACATGTCTCGGATCTGTCAGGAACTGGCTCAAGGTGTTCATATCAAAGCAAATATCTGGTCTCGTATTCGTCAAGTACATCAAGGACCTAATCATCTAACAATACATCATGGCATCAACCTACTCAGATGAATCATCACTCAATAGCTTCAGGTTCAATTCCATAGGTGTGGTTAAGGCCTTGCAGTCCATCATCCCAAATCTCTTCAGGATCTCTACTGCATACTTCCCTTGTCCAAGGAAGATTCCATCCGCATTCTGCCACACCTCCATGCCTAGAAAATAATGCATCATACCCAATTCCTTCATTTCGAACTCGGCAGCAAGCTTTCTCTTCGTATCATCAATCAACCCATCCATACCTGTTACAAATAGATCATCTACATACAATAGAAACAACACTGGGTTGCCATATTCAACCTTGTAGTAAAGTTTGGAATCTGCTTTACTCTTTGTAAAGCCCAAACTAGATAGAAAGCTATTAGTTCTACCATACCATGTCCTGGGTGCATGTTTCAAACTGTACAGGGCTTTCTTTAATCTACACACATGAGAATCCCTCTCATGTGTCTCAAAACCGAGTGGCTTCTCTACATACACTTCCTCTTCTACTACACCATTCAAGAAAGCAGTCTTGACATCCATCTGGTTTATCTTCCATTTCATCACTACAGCTAGAGAAAGTACTAATTTGATGGAAGTGTATCTCGCTACAGGTGCAAAAGTTTCTTCATAATCTATTTCTTCTTTCTGGGAGAAGCCACGAGCCATGAATCTTCCTTTATATTTTTCTATGCTGCTATATACAGCATGCTTGATCTTGTAAATCCATTTGGAAGTGACTACAGACTTGATCCCAAACATCATTCTTCATGATCGATTGGTACTCTTCAATCATATCATCCTTCCATTCTTTCTTTTCTGTTGCTTCTTCATAGTTGGAAGGTTCTTCATCAATGAAATCAAATAATAATGCTACATAACTGGAACAAGACTTCGTTCTTTTCCTTTCTCTGTGTGATTATTCTAGAGCCCCATATCTTTTTGCACCTTGGATAAATTCTCATACCCAAGCAGGTTTCCCCTTGTGAGGATTCTTCTCCTGAGGTGGATCTACAGGTTCTTGAGTTTCTTCTATTTTCTCGATATTCTTCTTGATATTCTTCGTTCATGGTTGTGTCATGAATTATGGGTGCTTCTGTTTCTTCAGGTTCTTCAGCAGGTATCTTTCTGGATTTGTTGTAAGCTGAGTCTTCGTCAAATGAAACATCCATGATGATGTTGATCTTCTTGAATCCTGGGAAGTATATTCTGTAAGCCTTCAAGATTTCAGAGTATCCCACAAATATACCCTTCCTTCCTGCAGGATCTAACTTTTTCCTCTTTTCTTTCGGAATGTGTATGTACACTAGACAGCTGAATATTCTGAGATGGCTGACTTCTGGTTTCTTGCTGGAAAAGACTTCTTTAGGTGTCTTATTCTCGAGTACTCTATGTGGAGTACGGTTCTGTATATACATCATTGTTCTTGTAGCTTTTGCCCATAGATGCATGGGAAGATCTTGATCATGAAGCATGGCCCTTGTAGCTTCCATGATCATTCTATTCTTCCTTTCTGCAACTCCATTCTGTTGTGGATTATATGGAGTGGTTAACTCCCTCTTAATCCCTAAATATTTGCATAAGTCTTTGAATTCATTCGAAGTGAATTCTCTGCCATTATCTGATCGAAAAATCTTGATCTTCTTTTCTGTGTGGTTCTCGATCAAGGCTTTGAATTCCTTGAACTTGCTGAATACTTCATCTTTGTTCTTCATAAATTATATCCATGTCTTCCTAGAAAAATCATCAATAAAATAAACATAGTATACATACCCACTTAATGAATTGGATGACATTCGGACCGCATACATCGGAGTGGATGATTTCCAAGATTCCTTTTTCCTTTCTTTCACTACTTGGAAATGTCTTCTTTGTGTTCTTTCCTTTTGCAAATCCTTTGCAAACACCATCATGTTTTGTCTTCATTTCTGGAAGACCTTCAACATCTTTGCTTGCAAGTGGTAGTGCCCTATAATGCACATGTTCAATCCTTCTATGCCAAAGTTCATTTGGTTCTACTGAGTCATGAACCAAAGCTTGTTCTAGTTGGCCCTTCAATTAGTATAGACCTCCTTCTTGTTCCCCAATCACTATTGCATCGTCAAAAGTATTTCCTTTTGGCCACATAAGAACTTGGCCATCTACAAAAGAAACCCTCATTCCTTTTGCATCTAATGCAGATATAGAGAGGAGGTTCTTCTTTAGTCATGGAACAAACAATACATTTTTCATCTTCATATACTTTCCTGAGTCTAGCTTATAGGAGGATTCACCACTATCTTTTATTAGATACTGGTAGTCATCCCCAAGTTTCACCTTGTGAGGTGACTCATGTTCAGATAGTTTCACAAATGATTCTTTGAATCCCATCATATGTTTGGAAGCACCATTGTCTATAATCCAATCATTGCTTCCATGTGAGATAGTTCTCGTGAGAGCGGAGATCAGCACATATTCTTCATCACTTGAAGAATCATCACTTTCTTGTCTCATTCTCTTTATGGAAGGTTCATCATCCTCTGCAGCATGAGCATGATGTCTTCTCTTGTTTCCCTTTTTCTTCTTTGAGTTCCCTTTGTTAGGGCAGTATTTGGATATGTGACCTTTCTCATCACATGTGTAACATCTAATAGTAGATATATCTCTTTTGGAGGGTTAAATCTTAACTTTGGAGTGATGATGCTCCCTTCTGGTTTTCTTGGTGTGGCATGTGAGAGCTTGATCTTCACTTCCCATCTTTTCTTCTTGAGTTGCTATCCGAGCTTCTTCTTGAGAGAATTATTCCCACAGTCTGTTGAACTTGAATAGCTTCTTTCTGGCAAAGATCCCTTGAATGAAAGAGTCCCATGCCCTAGGTAGACCATTCAAGGTGATCATCACAATCTCTGCATTGTCAACTTCTTCATCTACTGCTTCCAGCTGTTCCTTGATCTGAGATACCCTTGTAAAGTAATACTGGATGGTCTCTGCATTATGGATCTTTACATTCTTCAGTTGGTTTCTCAAATTCATCTTCATGTTTATGTTCTTCCCTTCAAACAGTTTGGTTAGGGAATCAAACATAGATTTAGGTGTATTTAGGGAGGACACCTATGGTATGAGGTGATCCTTGATTGAATCAGCAATAATCCCCTTAGCCATAACCAACTTCTTCTTGTGTAAGGCCTTATCCTCATCTCCCTCTGTAAATATAACCTCCTCATTGATATAGGAGTCCAACTCATTTTCTTCCAGGACCAAGGAGATCCTATACTTCTGTTGAGGCCTGGAAATTCGCAGGCAACAACAGTACGGGATTCTCCCCAGTCAACGTTCCCAACTAGCCCGTGACTAATTGGTATGGGGAATCCATCCGGTTTGCGGTCCGGCTACCTTAGGTCAAAGAAGAAGAAAAAACAAAGGCTTTACTGGTTGCATCCCGGTCCACCGTGTATATTTTTGTATTTTTTGACTTAATTATGATATGCAAGTGCCTATTTAACATGCAGATTCACGTAGAATAGGAGGAGCGGTCACAATGTGATGCCCAGGTTCTTACCTCTCGTCTTAAACTCTCTCGCATCTAAATCATACACAACAAGAAATTACAACTAACTACCTAACCTATCACTAGGGAGCAAAGTTATCATTCATTAATGAGTAATGTAATTTGTACATGCATTATGAAAAATCACAGATAGCTGATACTTCTTCCAAAACGCATGAACATTAAAAGATATTTGAACAACCAGATAACCAATTGTTTATGAACAACATTCATTACTCATAGTGGAAATCTTCATAAAATAAACCGGAGAACATTCATACAAGAACATAGGTTCAAAGAGTTAAAACAGTCTCACAGTTAATGGACACAAAGCTGAAAACGAAATAGTTCCTCTTCAACAAATCCATAGCACAACATTTGAATATTCCACCAAGATTTCTCCAACAGGAAAACTATAATTATCTATTGCAAAAGGAAATAGTTCTTCTTAGAATATGTCTTCACAAATCTAACTGGGAAAAAGTCCTTAGTAACTTCTAACTTTCAAATATTTAAACAAAATCAGTAGACCGCTTGGGTTCCCCCCCCCCCAAACGTGTGACTCTTCGGTTCTTCGAGCGTTTCATATTCCTCCTTTTCATCTTTTCTGGGCAAGCTCATTATCAGCTGAGTAACTGACGGACTTTTCAGATCTGCGTATTTTGTTGCTTTCGATTTTGTCTTTTCCTTCGCTTGTCTCCCTTGCGACCCTACTAGTTTCGATTTGATTTTTTACAAAACTGTCAAGCTTCGCCTTCACACCATGGTTGCCCCAACAGTCCCTTGATTTCTACCTGCAATCAATTACTGTGCGTCATTAGTTGGAATGGCATTTTAAAACATTAACTTAAACCACCTGAAATGGCTAATCCACAAGAAAATGGCCAGGCGCATCCCTTAATCTGAGAAGTTTAACAAATGGAAGAGTTTTGACTAAGCCTCGAGTGGGAAAGTTCTAATTCGGAAGTCGGAAGGATATTGACATCGAACGCGAAAAGGATTTCCTAGCTGCAACGGTGGAAAAGTAAAGGTTAAGGATACGCAACCCGTGGGCGGGAAAACTCTCAATCGGAAGTCGGAAGGCTTTTACATCGGAATCTGAACGGCTTTCCTAGCCGCAATGGTGGAAGAAGAAAAGATACAAGCAAGCGATCAAAAGACCAATACACATCGGCAGTCAGAGCGCTTTATGCTTCGGGTGCTAAGTCGCTTTGGGAGATGCAACGGTGAAAAAGGAAATAACAAATCCTTCCGATGTAAACCAAAAAATCGGTCGATTTGAGAAAATGTGTCGGAGAAAACTTAGAAGCCAATTCTGATTATTTTGCCGCAACGGCGGGATTCAAAACGACTAGACATACGAAAAAGGAAAAGCATTTCGTCGCCGCAACGGCGGAAGCCCGAGACTTACGGGGCCGGTAAAAAACAACGAAGCGGGAGCAAAACCAAACAGTGATCGGGAGAAATTGCGATTTGTCGTTCGCAACGGCGGAAGGATAAGTGATATAAGTTCCAATGCCAAAACACAAAAGCAGCCGATGTGAAAACAAACAAATCGAAAAGGAAGTCGAAGTCAATACCGATTATCCATCCGTAACGGCGGGAGGAAAAGAAAATACCTTCCGATTCATCCATACATTCTGCCGATTAAAACCAACGTATCGGAAAGAAAATTCGAAGTCAAGACTCACTATTTTGCCGCAATGGCGGAAGCTTTAACCAAACAAATTTCCGATTCGAACAAGCTGAAAATGCATCCAAAGGCAGTGATAAACTCTGATCAAACATTAGATTGCTTCAAGCATCAGAGGAGGAATCAAAACAATTGGTAGATCAATCCCAGTACTTAAAAATTCTTTCTGGAAAATCATTGAATTAACTCAAGGGAAAAATAACTAATCCAAACAAAAGGAGGGTCCCAATTTTTTTGGAATTTGGGAAAAATGTTGCAGCTGCAACAATTGGCGACTACCTGGTGAACCCCAGATTTCTGAATTAACTCTTTCCCAGTTCAAGACCGTCTAGATGAAAGCTGAAGTCTTCTAGATGTTTGTATCCCTAGGCTGGCCAACTTAAGCATTTAAATCATTGAGAAGTAGTCCATTCTTTGGGAAATGGTAACATCAGAAATATTGCAAGTCTGAATGACTCTTTTGAGGCCTAATAGATGAGGTTTATTTTACCCGTCCTTAGGTAGTTTCATGCTTGGACACCACAGGATTGTAACAGATAGTAAACAGCATTATCCTTTTGTTCCTCATTCCCATGCCAATTGCACTTTTGTGGCATTAGAACTTTAGTTCTTGTGAGTCCTCCATTTTCCTTTCTTTCTGAATTTTATTCAGGCTCCTCTATCCCATAGTGCCCTTTTGTGTGAGAGAATAATTGGCGTTTCATCTCATGGACAGAGAGGAGCTTTCGGCAATTTGAAATTCATGCTTTAGATACTTTGCTTTGATATGTCTTGTTTCTTTTAAGGATTTTTGGCTCTTGATAGCTTTTAGCTTTTCTGAAATTATGGCATGGGATCATTTATATATGATATATTGTTTACCTTGCTTCCTTTCTGTGGGTCTTTTGTTGTCACCCCCTTGGATATTTAAGATGTGAAATGGATGGAGCCTCGAAATAGTAGTCTAGACCTCTTTTACTTCTGATTTATTTACAGGGGTTAAGTAAGACTTCAATGAATGCATGGCCAGTTAGGAACACTGCTCCTAGAAGACATTCCATATTCTACAAGCACAGTCCTTTTGCCCAAGATTTCGATTAATAAAGAACCCTGATGTTTCCATTGCAACCAAAAGTTTTCCTCTTTATCAATAAAGCATTTAAAATTAAAGAAACAGCATTCAAAGTAATAAATCGAAGCAAACAGCATTAAAGAAAACAACACAATTTATTTATGTACAAAGCAAAAAGAAAAGAAAATAGGTGCCCGCCCTTAAGAATCTTCAATCAAACGAGTTAAGGGGTGGGCTGGATTATAGACATGAGATATCTAACCATGGTCTAGCTGGGCTATTTTTGCAATTGAACACATGTCTACAATCCTACATTAATCTTCATCATCCTGAGGAAGTTGAAGGAGCTCAGGCTGATAGTGAAACCTAGAACTGGCCTTTCTTTCTATAAGATGTCTTATCTTAAGCTCAATCAGATAATTTCCCAGGACATAATCAGCAGATTCACTATCCTCTTCCAACCCAGTGACATTGTGCTTCATGTAGGGCTCTCTTAAAATCTTAATCAGGTTTGGGCTACCCTTCTGAGGCAACCACAAGTGTGACCAGACTGAAGCAAAGTACCCATCTAGTCGTGCTGACCAATCTTGATTCAATATCAATCCATAGCCATCAGGTATGTCTGCTACTACAATATCAAGGTATTGACATATCTTTTTATTCGCAGACAATCGAATCAAAATATTCTTCATCTCCCCCACTACCTTGACACTAGTCTTGTCTAGTTGAGTGATGTCCCAATTAGTAGGTTTTGGTTGCCCATTAATTCTTTTGCAGATTGCAAGAGGCATAACATTCACCGATGATCCATAGTCCACCAGACAATTATGGACCTTATGGTTCAGAATTTCCATAGTTAAAAGGAAAGGTTGGGTGCTAGTTTTCCTTTCCCCAGTTGATTCGACTTTTTCTTCCATAGGTTGGTTTTCGGTGGGTGTATCCTCTTTAACTTCCTTAACTTTTTTAGGGATTCCTTCCTCAACATCTTCCACAGGTTTGACAGTCTCATTGCTCGGCTCTGCCTCCTGGTTGAGGGTAGTGGCTTCAGGTGTTTTGTCTTCAACATTGACTTCTACCTGTCTCTTGACATTCTCCTGCAGTTTTTTAATCTTTGAAATTATTGCATTGTCCTTAATTGTTAGGTTCTTATATTTTGTTGATGTAGGTGTGTATTGATATTTGAGAGTGCTCTCTTCAGTGTCAAAAAGCGAGACACCATCCCATGAAAACATGGTATCCTCACCTTGTTTCTCTATGGTCTTTTTTTTTCCTCCTTCTTCATCACTGTCTTCAGTCAATTTAGAGTTCAGCAACTTATTCATCACCAATGACATTGAATTCAACCATTGAGGGCACTTCTTTTCAGAGTGAGGTTGCTGGTGAAAAGTACAGAAATTATCCCCCCCCTATTTTTGTTATGTTCATTGATGCTAAATTTGGTGGAGGGACTTGCCATTGGTTGTTATCCTCCCTTTTTTGGTAGTGGGGTTTATAAGTTTTCTGAACTTCCTTTTCTCTCTCCAAATCTATTATTCGGTTAGATAGCTTCTGAAGCATTGTCATCATTCCCTGATAATCATGTGATTGTTCATCTTTAGATTTAGACAGCAATAAAGCTCTTCTATTTGTAGTTTTCTCTCCAAGTAAATCAGGATAATCTTCTACACTTTCCCTTTCAGCCTCTACCCTTTCTGCCTCTTACTAAGTCTCTACCAATGTAGGTTTGGATTTCATCTTGGCAAACATGGCCAACTCAGGTCCTATGGCTGAGGTATAATATTCAATTAAGACCTTGTCTAAGGGTCTTTCAACTTCAGAAAAGTTCTTTAGGTATATTGAAAATATTTGAGTGAAACTATGTACCTTCTCGTTCTTCTCTTTTCTTAACAAACCAAGACCCTTCATCAATGAGGCATGTGTTTTTTGGGCTGTGTATTTACTTCTGAAAACCCTTTCGAAGGTGTCCCAATCAGGAATAGAGTTTGTAGGCAAGTCGAAATACCAAGATGTTGCTGCTCCTTTTAGGGTGTGTGGGAACAATCTACAGAACACATCTTCATACTCCCCATCCCTTAGCCCTTCTAATGCTAAATAAAATCTTTGCAGGTGGTCATCTACAGCAGTCTTTTCTTCGGGGTCAAACTTAGGCAACAGCTTGTCAAAGGCTTGAGGTAGGTCATGCAAAGGAGGCGTGAGGTTCAAAGGTGATCTAGCTCTTCATGCCGGCAGAGGGTTGGGACGATTTACATTTATGCCAGCCATAGGCACAGGTATAAGAACAAGAGTCTGAGCAAAAATCAATGTAGGATGAAACCAGGTTTACCTGCTTCAATGGTAGAGCAAATTGGTAAGTCCACTTTGATCAGGTTGAAAGCTCCCAAATATTTGCTGGTAGGGTAATCTCGGGAAATTAAGTTTCCATGGCCAGCCATGCACTGGCAGCCCTCCTTCTAGCGCCAGAACTGTTGAGGCCCGGAAATTCACAGGCAACAACAGTAAGGGATTCTCCCCATTCAACGTCATTCCCAACTAACCCGTGACTATTTGGTATGGGAAATCTGTCCGGTTTGCGGTCTGACTACCGTAGGTCAAAGAAAAAAAAAACAAAGGCTTTACCGGTTGCGGCCAGGTCCACCGTGTATATTTTTGTATTTTTTGACTTAAGTATGATATGCAAGTTCCTATTTAACATGCAAATTGACGTAGAATACGAGGAGCGGTCACAATGTGATGCACAGGTTCTTACCTCTCGTCTTAAAATCTTTTGCATCTAAATCACACACAGCAAGAAATTACAACTAACTACCTAACCTATCCCTAGGGAGCAAAGTTATCAATCATTAATGAGTAATGTAATTTGTACATGCATTATGAAAAATCACAAATAGCTGATACATCTTCCAAAACGCATGAACATTAAAAGATATTTGAACAACCAGATAGCCAATTGTTTATGAACAACATTCATTACTCATAGTGGAAATATTCATACAATAAACCAGAGAACATTCATACAAGAACATAGGTTCAAAGAGTTAGAACGGTCTCACAGTTAATGGACACAAAGCTGAAAATGAAATAGTTCCTCTTCAACAAATCCATAGCACAACATTTGAATATTCCACCAAGCTTTCTCCAACAGACAAACTGTAATTATCTATTGCAAAAGGAAATAGTTCTTCTTACAATATGTCTTCACAAATCTAACTGGGAAAAAGTCCTTAGTAACTTCTAACTTTCAAATATTTAAACAAAATCAGTAGACCGCTTGGGTTCCCCCCCCCAAACGTGTGACTCTTCGGTTCTTCGAGCGTTTCATATTCCTCCTTTTCATCTTTTCTGCGCAAGCTCATTATCAGCTGAGTAACTGATGGACTTTTCAGATCTGCGTATTTTGTTGCTTTCGATTTTGTCTTTTCCTTCGCTTGTCTCCCTTGCGACCTTGCTAGTTTCGATTTGATTTTTTACAAAACTGTCAAGCTACGCCTTCACACCGTGGTCGCCCCAACAGTCCCTTGAGTTCTACCTGCAATCAATTACTATGCGTCATTAGTTGGAATGGCATTTTAAAACATTAATTTAAACCACCTGAAATGGCTAATACACAAGAAAACGGCCAGGCGCATCCCTTAATCTGAGAAGTTTAATAAACGGAAGAGTTTTGACTAAGCCTCGAGCGGGAAAGTTCTAAGTCGGAAGTCGGAAGGATATCGACATCGGATGCGAAAAGGCATTCCTAGCCGCAACAACGGAAAAGGAAAGGTTAAGGATACGCGACCCGCAGGTGGGAAAACTCTCAATCGAAAGTTGGAAGGATTTTACATCGGAAGCTGATCGGCTTTCCTAGCTGCAACGGTGGAAGAAGAAAAGATACAGGCAAGTGATCAAAATACCAATATGCATCGGTAGTCGGAGCGCTTTATGCTTTGGGTGCTAAGCTGCTTTGGGAGCTGCAACGGCGGAAAAGGAAATAACAAATCCTTCTGATGTAAACCAAAAGATCGGCCGATTTGAGAAAATGTGTCGGAGAAAACTTAGAAGCCAAGTCTGATTATTTTTCCGCAACGGCGGGATTCAAAATGACTAGACGTCCAAAAAAGGAAAAGCATTTCGCCGCCGCAACGGTGGAAGCCCAAGACTTACGGGGCCAGCAAAAAACAACGAAGCGGGAGCAAAACCAAATAGTGATTGGGAGAAATTGCGATTTTCCGTCCGCAACGGCGGAAGGATAAGTGATATAAGTTTCGATGCCAAAACACAAAAGCAGCCAATGTGAAAACAAACAAATCGGAAAGGAAGTCGAAGTCAATACCGATTATCCATCCGTAATGGCGGGAGGGAAAGCAAATACCTTCTGATTCAGCCATAGATTCTACCGATTAAAACCAACGTATCGGAAAGAAAATTCGAATTCAAGACTCGCTATTTTGCCGCAACGGCGGAAGCTTTAACCAAACAAATTTCCGATTCAAACAAGCTAAAAATGCATCCAAAGGCAGCGATAAAGTATGATCAAACATTATATTGCTTCAAGCATCAGAGGAGGAATCAAAACAATTGGTAGATCAATCCCAGCACTTAGAAATTCTTTATGGAAAATCATTGAATTAACTCAAGGGAAAAAGAACTAATCCAAACAAAAGGAGGGTCCCAAATTTTTTGGAATTTGGGAAAAATGTTGCAGCTGCAACAAATTCCAAGCTCGGAAGTTATCAGATCCCTCAAGCTTTTCATCGAGCTTGGTATGATGAGACACCTTAACTGACAACCTTAAATGGAAATACAAAATATTTAGATCTTACCAGGTCAAGATGTTGGATCTGGATTTGGAGCATATTAGGGTTTGGCTTTCCCAGAGTTCTGTCCAACCAAATGCTTTGATCTTGATATATAAACTTCAATTTTGAGGAGGAGATCAATCCAGGCCCAGGCTCACTCAAAAATTCCGCTTCTGTGGAAAGCCCTAATTTTCGGTAATAGTGTCAGGTCCAAAACTGAAAAAGATCAGAATCATATTCTGCTTCGACAGAAAGATGCGCCCTAGGGAGGAGAGGCATCCCAACCTTCTTTTGCTAAAAATATGTGGAGAGAGATCCAAAAAGTAGGAATCCCTAGTTCCCACAGCTGCACAGTGTCTTCTTCTCAGGTTAGCTCTGATACCATGTTAGATTTTTATCATTTAAGCTAGCATTATATTAGGATCTTTAACTGAGAAAATAACAAGCACAGCAATCAAACACAAGAGACAATGAACACAATGTTTTTCCTCAGGGAAACCATAAATGAAGAAAACCCCACAAATTCCTCAAAGATAGAATCAGCACCAAAAGTAAAACCCCAAAACAGTAAGATGATCTCCCAACAACAATATCCTCTTTCTTTCTATCCCCAACAACTTCTTCTCTCTCGGCTATGTGCTACAATTGAGTGTGAGTGAGTGTGTGATAAATAGAGAGGCTCACTCTCTATTTATACTAATTCCTGACTTGACAATAACTCACTAGGGCCGACTTCTCTAGGAGAGTATAATAACCCTAGGGCCCCAGAACAGCGGGGACTTTAACCCTTGAACAATAGGATGGTTACCCACAATGACTTGACATGACTTGTTTACATTATCGAATCTCCCGATAGGAACATCGGGGCATGACATGACTCAAACACATTACAGACACTTCCCGGAATAAAAAATGGGGTACAAGACATAAGATATACAATTGAATACATTCTGAAGTTACAAATACATCAACAGTGAGTTAATATCAACTCCAAGTGTTAGGAGCAAGTGTCTAGGTGGATGCAGAATGTCTCCCTCTTTACTAGTTCTGTGAGGAGATGAGCGTGTGATCAAAGGTAGAGAAGCTCTGGGACTATAGAGAATGAATGCTTGAGATCCATAATCTCATATAGATTGATAAATCAACAATGATTCACAAAATAAAATATCAGCACCCTCATAAGAGGAAACTAGCATCAAATCCCTAGCAGTAAGTTTGGAGAAGACTTGCAGTACTTGATTTGTCACACAAAAATTGATGAGACCAGCTACAAGCATGACTGAAGGCTCTTGGAACTTAAAACTCTAACAAAATAATATTATATAAGATACAAATAATATCATTTCAGATCCAAATAGGTTCATATCAGATACAAAAGTGTGGTCCACTGAGATGGTAGATGCACAGTTTTCTCCTTCTTCAAAGTTCTGAGTATTAGTGGATGCAATTATGTAGGAATTTGTTGGAAGCTCTAGATTAATAAGATAAAATGGATCACTCCTACAATATGATATTTTTTCCAAAATATCCAAATTATTACTTATCGGCACACCAGAAACAACATTATATGGAGATAAATCGAATTCCTCTTCACTTCGGAAGCAATCGCTGGAAAATTTTGCAAGAAATTTAAAGGAGAATCACTAGAAAATGTTTGCATATAATTGAAGGAGAGTTTTTCTTGAATATCCTAGATTTGAATGTCTTATTATGGTTCAGATATATGATAATATGAGATATCAAAGATCTCATAAAATTCCAAAGCAGCAGGAGAAGGAGTCACTGCAAGGAGACTTTCTTCAATTCAAACTGATTGTTTGGAATATTTTGCTTCTTCTTTATCTTGAAAAACTTCATCAAAGAGAGTAGAGGCTATAACTTTTGGATAAAGAACTCTTGTGGTGCTGGGTGTGATATCCAAATTTCTATTATGATCCTCATTGTGCTTTCCAAAGGTTCTATCCAATTTTGTCTAGAGATCCTTTGGCTGTTCAACATAACCAATAAGGTAGCGCACGCTTGGAGAAAGGGCCAGACATATTGTTCCAAAAGTTGTATCTTTGTCATTTAGCCAGTCATTATAATTTTCATAAGACTCTTTACCAATTCCAATAGACACCTCATATATATCTTGTCTCTTTAGAGACGAAATCATCTTCAACTTCCATTCTGAATATCTTGTGGATGGAGTAAGAAGAAGAACTGATAATTTCGAATCCATCTAAAGTTGTACTTGCAATTACACAAAAAAAACAAAGGTCTAACAACCTACACTTTTGGAGTTTGCATCACACCTAGCTTAGCCAATCAATCAAGCTTGATCAACAAGGTAAGCTTCCATGAATTATGTGGTAAATCTCCACTTATGGTGCAGAGCTGGAATGTTTTTAATTTTTTGGCTCAAATTGCTTCATAGATCTAGCATGAAATCTATAGAAGAAGAATTGCCTTGTCCTGCCGAAGTTATGATACCATATTAAAATTGAGCTCATAGGAATATATGGACCAAGACAAAACTTACAGAAGATTCCACAAACAAATTTACTCAGAATATGATATGAAACAGTGCAAAAAATTAGTTTCATCTGTATATGCTTTCATTAATCAAAATTAAAAATGGATACAATTTGGATAATTGTTACAATGCAATACACTGGCATTAGTAGCTAGACAATTCGAATCCATGAGAGGTAATTCAAATTGATTAACTCAATCTAACTGCATGGCTAACTGGACATGTCTAAATCACTATCATATATTAACTAGCTATCTCCAATTGTCTAATTTAGTCTCTCAATCAGTTATAATCAGTTAAACTAGTCTAACTGATGTGGTAGGTGATAAAAGGCGCCTTCTCACATGCAACCATGCAAATATTTGCATTGACTGAACTAGAGGACATCTAACTAAATGTAACTGACTCATAACTAGGCTTGACTAGTCACCAACTACCAACAACTGAAGGAGGTTGGTGTCGGCACTCCCAGTGGCTCCTAAATTGTAGGGATTGGTCTAGGAGGCGCCTAAATCTATGCATGCAAGTGCATTCAATGGTAGTTAGCCTCAATATGTTTTCCACACACTCTAGTGATTGGTATATGTGGATCCATTAGGCCAGGTGGATCCAATGGTACTAGTGTACCAAATAATGACTAAATGACTCCTAAGTTGAGCAGAATTGACCAATTTGGACAAGGGAGGATTATAATCTTAACAGAGGGAAGTTAAGACAAAGTTGACCTTTTTAAGTGACCCAAGGCTTATAAGTATTTGTATATATTATGATAATAATTCACTATCTTTTGATTATTATTATTATTATTATTATTATCTATGTATGAAAATATTCTTTTGAGTACATCAGATAAGTGCACCATCATGTTAGATGAGCATGTTGCTATTGACCACATTCATGTTATTTTCTTTTGAATGGGTAGATATGTGAGATATGATTTATGTAGTTGATGGAGAAAACCACTGATATTAGAAATACTTGTTTTCAATTATGACTTATGGTTAGCCACCATTATTGAACTTAAAAATTTATAGATATTGATTTAGCATATTCAATTAATTTGTGAAGAAATTTTCTACAAGTGAGAATGAGATACATGAATACAACAATGACATGGTGATTAGTGAAAAGGAATGGTAGTTAATTACGATGATGAAGATGTTTAATGATTGGAAAATATGAAAAATACTCAAATCGCTTATAGGTGCTATGTGGGTTCCATCCTCAATTGGGAAGAAGCAAGAAGAGTGTTAGTCAAAGCAATGTTATATGTGTTGATAAACCTGAACACTCTTGTATCCTCTTTTATTTTTTCATCGGGAAAATAACACATTATCTGATATTCATAGAATCAAGAAAAGTTACATCTTATCAAATATTTTTCTCCATTAACCACAAGATACAAGAATGATCCACTTATGACCTAATCCCCTACCACTTCTAACTTCCCTTGTACAACATAAAAAAACTATTACATTTTGTTGTCTCCAAATTCACACCTTGGGTCACGTGGCAGAAATATTTAAGCAACTAGGTACGACCTGGGGGAAAAGCAATAGTCAAGTACTGTCACTTGATCTTGACTCCTCCGTCTAGGATTTCTCCTAGCGAAGCCAAGGGGGGTGGTCCCTAGTAAAATGATCTAAGTATTTTTTAATCTATAAAAATAAAACAAATATTCTAGGAGATGATAACATATTGAAACTAATATAAACTATAAATAACTTAAATAACCAGCACATAAAATAGCATTCCATACAACACATTGATTAACTTAAATATCAACAATAAATAAGAATTCCAAATAGACTAATGCTAATGGAGTGCTTATGTAAAGGGGGTTGCTAGTGATGTATTAATAAGTATTGCAGTTGTCTCAGTTGGTCAGTTTTAGAATTATTAAGTGAGTAATTCAAGAGTGGGTTAATTATTGGTCCATTTTATTACAGATGGTAATGATATTATTATGAAGGGAAAGTGGATTCCAAATATACTCGAGGGGTATGAAGAATATGTTTGGATTTACTTGGAAGTGGCTCTCACAGTGACATGTGGTCTGGATGGAGTCGTGGGGTTGTGTTCAACACTACACCAACAAGAGTGTAGCCTAACGAGGCCCCACTATCACTTTCTAGTAGTTCCCACTTCACTTGAATAATTTCCCCGCAACTCTAGTAATGTCAAAACAGTGTCGAATTTTCACTTAGGGGATTAATTTGGATATTAGACTAATTACTAGTCACTACAATCCCTTTCTGATTGTCCCACTGATCCAGCCAATGGCCTACAATGTTCACAAGAGAATACAGGAATTGAAGCCTTATCTATTTTAAGAGTTTTAAATTTAAATATGAGTTTATTAAAATCTCATAACCGATACTCTTGTTTCCGAGAACATGAACGGAATTGTTAATTTTAAAGTAAGAAAGTAAAAAAAAACTTGAAAATTTTGAAAAATGAAAAAAGATGTGAATCCCCCCTTGGGGGATGGGGTGTGGGCACTTGGATTCCCGCTTGCTTATATTTTTAGATTGATTAAAATAAAGGATATGTGTGTTCCTTTGTAGGATAGGAAACACAAACTTACAAGTTTTAAGGCCTCAAAAGAATGGCCATTGAAGAAATGGTAAGAAGAGGGGTCTTTGGATGGATTATATCTTCAAAATTTCGCTAGAGTGCCTCTCAACTAGATCACCTTTTTCTGCAAAACAACGAGTAAATATCAGTCAAATGTGCTAGAGAATCATTGAAAAGCATAAAAAAAATTATCAAAATTTTCAAGTACTTTAAAAATATAAAATTTTAAATGCCAGATTAGTACTTGTTAGAAGTTAGATCTTAAAAAATATTACTTTTTAAAATAATATCTGAATTGTAAGTGCATATATAAATCATATTAGTATGATATTCTCTAATATATTAATGAGATTCATCTATGCACTAAGAACTAGTAACCGAAGAAAGAATCTTAATAATTTTGTGAGGAAAAGTGAGAGAAAGAATACCCCAAAAGCTTGGAAACTTTGGGAAATGGAGTCCTCAAGTGGAGAGAGGAGGGACTTATATATTCTTCGAATTAACATAGACGTATGATGGAATCAAACAAGAATCAACATTTTTTTATGCTAGATATCCCTGCACAGTTTGAATAATGACTACACCAAAGCATTATATATGGGAGTACCTATGTAAAAAATTAGAACGTATGCATACAAACAAGTAAAGCATACAAATCTAATATCGACTCACATAAATAACTCAGAGAAACAAATAAGAAACTACGTATTTATCCTCTTCTACCAATTATCATTAATCCTTCAAAGATCAACTAGAACAACAAATAATGTAGCAAGAAACCAATACAGTTATACCTCATGCAACACCAAAAAATCACCACACACTGATTCCTCACACAAGTATGCCTCCAAATCCTTTTTATTTCATTCAATAATGCAACAAATTGATTACAATAGATATAGGAGCAGAGGTTCCATACACTTCTCATGCCGAAATGAAGAGAACTCTCTCTCTTAAATAGAAAAACTAAGCATGAGGGGGCGCACTTGCTAAAGGATGATATTGATAGCTTGGTGTGAGTTGGATTCCCATGTTGTGGGGAATATAGAAGGAAATTACCAAAACTCCAAAAGCTTAACGTCAAACCAAATCTTTCTTTCTTGAGAAAAGCGCCCCTCTTTGGAAAAAATCCAATTTGATATTTAAAAACCATTTCTTTCCTTTCGGTGAATTGTAAATCTTTAGAAATAATTCAATTTACCTTTTCCAACTCACAGAATCAATTTTTTTCAAGTTTCCATTTTTCTATGAGTTGTCAAATTTCTCATTTTTTCCAATTTTTTAGACTTTTTTGGGTTTTTCGAGTAGTAATTAATTTTGGAGATAAATAATTACATGAAAACTTAGAAAAGTGGATTTTGGGGTTGAGTGGGTGATCTGAGTTAGAAAACAATTACTCCCATGGAAAATACAACCTTCTAGCCCCACGTTTATGACTTTTTGAACTTTTACAATTAAATTAACTTATTAAAAATAAGCCTGTAAAAACGGAAAAAATAATAATAATAATAATTTTTCCCAGAAATTAAAAAAAACTATGGGGGACTTAGGTCATGTTTATAATTGTTGAAATATTGTAACTTCGAAGAATATTCTATATGTATCTTTTGTGGTCCCCGATGGTCCTACCGGGAGAACCACTTGTATTATCTTCTACCCCGATGCTTCTAATCGGAAGAACTAATAAGAGTCATGAGGTTGTCCCCTCTAATTGTAAAGGTGGGTCATTAGCACCCCAATGTGGTTACTTGAGCCTACATGTGTAACTCGATCCAAAATGATTAACTCGAGCCTACATGTCGAATGAGTTAATTGAAGTGAACGGATGAATATAAATAGAGGCGTAGCACTCCTCATTTGGAACACACACTCTCACTTGTGTAGCGCATTAAGGGAGAAGAGAAGAGTAGCAGGAGAAGGAGGAGGATTAGGATTTGATCTCCTTTTGGTTTTATCTTTTACGTTTTGGGGACATCTATATTGAGGAAGCTTTTGCTGGGTTTTTCCCTTTAGGGTTTTCCCAGGATAAATCTGTGTTGTTCTTGTGATACTGTTTCTTTCAGTGATCCTATTTATATGATTTTGTTATGAAAAATGAAATGAAATACTGATGTTCTAGCTTAGCATATAAAAATTTAACATGGTATCAGAGCTAACCTGAATAGGACAGTCTTCACAAGGAGAAATAGCCCTCTGTCTCTCCCCGAAAGAAATTAGGGTTTGGGGAAAAATTTTCAAGTTTTGGAAAACTGTTTGGATGGAAAGTTGTTCCCTCCCAGCGCGCATCTTTTGAGCCTAGGATCAAGGTTTTTGGATGTGTGAGTCTCCATAAAATTCAAACCCTAGTTTGACAGCTACACCAGAAAACTGCTGAACCAGAAAGCTGTAGAAGTTGAATCTTGCAAGTCTGATTTGAAAGGTGAAGAGCTGAATTCTCCAGAATCAAAATACACCAGTCAAATCACCTCTCTCAAGTGCATCTTCTGGTAAGTTCAATTTCCCATTCCACACAATTTCAATTTTTTGTGATTTTTTGTCAAAATGACCCCAAGCACTTAAGTTTGAGGACAAGCTAGAAGGCATAGAGAAATTCCGAGCATGGAAATACAGGATTGGTCTCATTCTCCAAGAGAATGATCTTGACACATATGTCAAAGAAGAAGTTCCAAAACCAGAAGAAGCTGAAGCCAAGGAGAAGCACGGGAAAGACATGATTAGGGCACAAAGGATTATTGTTGATTCCATCAAGGATCACTTGATCCCTCAAGTGTCATCTAAGAAGACTCCATAGGAAATGTTTGATGCCTTATCTAGAATGTTTGAAGGAAGAAACATTAATAGAAAGATGAATCTAAGAGCTCAACTGAAGAGTATCAAGATGAGCCATGGAGAATCCATTCAAGATTACTTCTCAAGGGTTTCTCAGATCAAAGAACAACTAGAAGCTATTGGAGACAAACTTGATGAAGATGAACTAGTCATGACTGCTCTCAATGGTCTCACTAGATCATGGGAATCATTCATTCAAATGATGTGTGCCAGGAAGGAAAGCATGGATTTTGATGTGGTATGGGAAGACTGCATTCAAGAATAGACTAGAGTGGAAAATAGGGAAGCTCTACTCAAAGAGGATGATCAAGCTCTAGCCACTCATACCAAGAAAATAAGAAGGGCCCAACCCATCTTTAAGAAGGGAAACCACAAGGAGCATCAACCTCCCAGAAGATTCCAAAGATCTAGAGACAGTCTAGCAAGTAAGGACTACTCTGGTTTTCAATGTTTCCATTATGACAAGATAGGACACATTGCAAGGAACTGTCCTATGAAGAAGAAAGAATATAGGAAGAGGATCAACAACAACAAAATATATCATGCTCATCTAGCTGAAGATGAGGATGAAGAATAAGAAGAAGAAGATGAAGAAGAAATATCTCAAAGATAGCAAGCAAGAGAAGAGGATGCAGAAGAGTATGTACTATTCTTTGCACTCTCCAGATCTATAACACTAGGAGAAGACACTTGGCTGATTGATATTGGTGCTTCAAAGCACATGATGAGACAAAAGAAAACTCTATCCAAACTCAAAGAAAGGAGCTCTCCTCAAAAAGTATCCCTAGGAGATGACTATCAATATCCGATCAAAGGAGTTGGTGAAGCAAGCTACAAACTCAATTCAGGTAATCCTCTGAAGATGAAATATGTTTTATATGTACCTAGTCTAAAGAAGAATTTACTTTATATCTCAGCCTTAGATAAGAGAGGCTTTAGAGTTGCTTTCATATATGGCCAAGTACTCATGTGGCCCAAAGGAAATAAAAATGAAGATGCAATCATCATTGGTGAAGAAGAAGGAGGCCTGTATAAACTCAAGGGGCATTCAGAAATAGCCTTTGTGCGTGAGTTTACTGACCCTAGTGAACTGTGGCATAGAAGGCTTTCCCACATTACCTACAAAGCTTTACCTCATGTATACAAGGTAGTGACAGGATTACCAGATATGAAGATCAAGCATGAAGGCATTTGCAAAGGATGTGCAAAGGGAAAGAACATCAAGAATCCATTTCCAAAGAGCGAAAAAAAACTAAAGGTACATTGGAATTGATTCATTCAGATGTATGTGGTCCAATGTCT
This sequence comes from Pseudotsuga menziesii, assembly GCA_001517045.1. Taxonomy (NCBI): domain Eukaryota; kingdom Viridiplantae; phylum Streptophyta; class Pinopsida; order Pinales; family Pinaceae; genus Pseudotsuga; species Pseudotsuga menziesii. The sequence goes on from LPNX010862101.1 coordinate 305,382, forward strand.
ACCATATCCTTAAGTGGCTTTGAATATTATATCACTTTTATTGATGAATTTTCAAGAAATACCTGGATATACTTCTTGAAAGCAAAGAGTGAAGTGTTTGAGAAATTCAAGGAGTTCAAAGCTTTAATAGAGAATCTTTCAGACAAGAAAATAACGACACTCCGTTCAGACAATGGTGGAGAGTATACCTCAAAAGAATTTGAAGCTTTTTGCAAAGCTGCCAGAATCAAGAGGGAACTAAATACTCCCTACTGTTAGAATAATCAACCCATAGTATTTACCCACTTAGACATTATTTCATTTATTTTGTCTTATTTGCCTAGTCCATGAGTCCCACCATGTGCAAGT